>WEIT01017401.1:5188-15307 GCA_013389985.1 Dryoscopus gambensis | reverse complement strand
TTTTTTTAATGGAGGCAGAATGTCAAAAATAATGCCTAGGTTATTACTCAATATCTACTGGCTGGATGCATAGCCTGGGGAAAGTCTAATTACCATTTACAATAAATAATTTCCTCCATACTTATTATCAATGGAAATCTACTCACAGACATTCAGCCAAGGAATTCTGCTATATGGGCAAAAATATGTAGTATCTTTCAGCAGCAGCTCAGCTTACAACCTGAATGTCTGTACCTTTTTCATTAAATTCATTATTGCCTTATTGTACCTAGACTCTTGTTCTTCCATAAGGCACTGTCAATAGACAGAGAGATGAATTTCTTCATGTTCTAAGTATTTTCTACTTTTATCTGTTGACCAGATTCACAGAATATTTCTAGGCCCTGTAGCAATTCTTGTGCTTTACAAAACAAGGGATTATTTTGGTGCTAAAAATAACATAAGTTCCAAGTTCTTGGTCTGATTCGATTTCTCTCTACCAGAATATAAATCTGATCTAATTTTAATGAGGTCAGCAGAGTTGCAAGTAGTTAAAATGGAGAAACTCCTGTCAGAATCAGTCCCTTCAATTTCTTATGGGCTTCAATTCTGCAATAAGAGAGAGTGGGTATGATTCTTTCACGTGAAATACTAGTGTTAGCTAATAACACTGATATTTTATTTAAATCAAATAGTCTCACCAAAGGCCTGGGTGTTTTTTTTTTTCTTTTCTTCTCTCTTTTTTTTTTTTTTTTTTTTTTTTTGCTCTTTTAAACTTAGAAAGCATAGGNACCTACAGCTGTGAAACTAATAGATTTTTCTGTTTGAAGACTGAAAAATTTCCCTGAAGCACCCTATTCACCCCCTTAAAAACAAACAAACAAACAAAAAAACGCCAGTAACAAAACACAGTCCAGGCAGACCTGGAGTGGAAAAAAATGGAAAATAAATACATTTCAGGTCACTTGAAACATTTAGTTCAGACCAAAATGTTTTCTTGAAAGGAAATGTAAAATGGATCACCCTCACAGATGGGTGTTATATAAACTGAGTGGTAATCTTGACTTCAAAAAATCATTCTTATATGCCTTTTTTTAATCTCATCCATTTCGGGTTGGGAGGAACATATACATCTACCTAGCTATTTGCCGAAATATACCTTTGGAAATGGTGAAGTATGCAGACCTCTTTGTAGTCACTGGTAGTGGAGGGTGCTACTGGTAATTGCGTCAGTAAAAGGGATAAGTTGAGGGTCAGAAATGTTTTGGCAGACAACCTAGTCAGACAGTGCTGCTGTTCTAATGTACCTCCAACATGTCAGAAACTGTGATGAACTCAGCCTGAGTGCAATTAAGGCAGAACTCCTTCACTATGCCTATCACATTCATAATACTTGTACAGGCAATAAAGCAAATGCCACTTCCAAAATATGAGGTATGTACTGTTTGCTTTCCAAACTTAAAGCTGTATATATCCCCTTGAAAAAGAAATTTCACAGAAGGCACTCACATATTAGAAACCATGTCAGGAGAAGAAAGATGAGCAGAAAAGGGATGGCCTAGTTTTAAGTATGTATTAACTGAACACAAAACAAGGGTGCACTTCTTCTGTGTTGAATTGTGTCCTCTTTTAATAATGGGAATCGGCAAGCAGGTAAAAATCCTTCTAGTTTCACCTCACAGAGACAGACAATGACGAGGACTTGCAGAAGACCTGGTGATCATCAGCCACCTAGAAGAGGCAAACAAGCTCAATAATCTAAACTAAACCAGAAATTGCTACTTTTGCAGGGGTCGAGGAACCAGTTTTTCAGTTGTAGCTGCAAGAAAGCAATCTGAATGTGGTAAATGGGAATCCCCTTTCTTTTTCCTGAAGACTATGAGACCACTGAGAACTGCAGGTTGCTGAGACATCTGAACCAAGATCTTCAGGGAGAGAGGGACAAAGGTCCATTTGCCATGTTCACCCATACTCAAGGTTTCCCTGGCATTTCCAGTTGTGAATCCCATACTAGGGAATATCAGAAGGCTTCTTTTCCCCACTGGTCTGGCAAAAACCTAATTTAAAGCAGATTTACCTGATACACAACTAGAATACCAAAATATTTCCTTTTTTATCGGGAAAATTACCTTCCTTATTTAAATCAATGTCTGTGAAATCAGATCTCTCTCTTTGTTCCTAATATTCATCCAAAAATAACATTGCTCTTAAGAGCCATCAGTGCAACAGGTGGAGTCCCACAGAGGTCAGTGTAATTGCACCAGTTTAGACCAAGGCAGAATTTAGTGCATTGATGCTGGCATGTGAAAAATAAATCAGAAACTTTATGGATATTAAAAACAGTGTTAAAAGAGGGTGTTTTATACAGTAATTATAAGGTTATTTCTCAGTAATTCAGTCTACCAAGGGCAAAAATATATCTTTTATTGCTGCCTATGATGGCAATAATTCTCCCTGGCATCTGTAAAAGCAACAATAGCTTTTCATTGATTTTGCTTAAAAGGAAAGTTCAGGGTTAGAAAATAAGTATTTCACATGGAAACAAGAAAAACTTTCCAAAGTAAATGTGATGGAAATAGTAATAATTATATTTGAGAAGGAAGGAAGTCTTGTGATTAGGGTCACTGGGTAGAGATCTAAAAACCTCACCAGGGATCCAATTCTTCCACATATTTACATTTCTTTAATTTCCTGTCTGAAAAATAAAATAAATAATAAAATTCTCTTTCTTTCACATTGTTTGCTTGTTTTCTCATTAGATAATACATCTGAAAGCCCATCAAGACTGGATTACGTATGCACACACACCAAACTAAGGCAAGATCAAAGATAAAATAAATTTTCTTATTTCAGGTTAAATCTGCATGTGGAAAAAATTTTTCTGTTTACTACACAGTACATAGTGATTTATGTATTTATCTAGTATTTTTAGCCACTGCCATAATATATATCCGGGTAATATTAATGCAGGCCAAAAGATTCCTCTGAGCTATAGAAATGAATGAACATCCAAGTCACTAGCAAAGCTATTCACAAAACGTAGGTTTTTATCTAAGAAGCAGGGAAATAGTAAAAATAACTACAAGAGGCTATTTCAAAGTGAAGACTGACTTTACATAAGAAAATGGTAAATCCAGGAGAGCATACTTCATAAGGCTGGATTTGCTGCTCTTTATAACTTAACTGGTTCAAGTTTGTTGGTTTATATTATCAGAGCACCCTGCATAAAAGAAAGCCTTGTCTTAGCTCTGAAGTTGTAATATGATAACATCTGTATTATTTAGAAAACACAAATTTTATCATTAATGTTTTAGACATTTTTCATAAGATAAACCTATTACAAAGCTTGACACTGCTGTTGTGGGGAAATTCCCGATGCATCTGTCTAGGTTTGAGACAAGTTTAGGGGGAAACGCCCTGGAAGGGATGTCTCCTCCACAGAAGACAGGTCTCAGCACTCCCTTGCCCCACCAATATGAAAGGAATTTCTTGGATGAAAGTCGAAAAAACATCTTTATTTAACAAGCAGATTGACAGCACAGGGCACAGGAAAAATATGAGTAATGTTGGATAATAAACCTCCTCGATGCAGAGAAAGCTGGTGGGTTTAGAGTTCCCTCTGTAGCTGGCTCGGCCCCTACCAAGGTCTGAGGCCGGGATGAGGCGTCCCCGCAGCCTCTCTGCTGGTCCCCGGGGTCTGATGATCTGGTTCTCGGATTACAGCTAGGCCGAACAGTTGCAGAAGAGGAAGAAGTTACCAGGGGATTTTGGTATGCCGGTATGGGAAAATTTCTTGCCTCAGCTAACAGGCTAGCTAAAAGCACGAAGGTGCTCCCTCATCTCTGCAGCGGTGATAATGCAGGGGAGTGTGTGTGAGTCCTTGAACACAAACTGCGCTGAAGAATTCGCCTGGCTTCTCTGCCCCCCCTCTTCTGGACCCAGCTTAAAGCTGCAGGACCGATCTCTGAGCAATGAGCAGATGATAGGGGAATATAGTATTATCATAAGATCACCCCAAGACAGCATCCTAGCATTCCTTCTGGTTTTCTGTTTATTCACACTCTTGTAGTAAATGTCATATGATACCTTGTTTTTATCATGTCCTATTTTAAAATGAATGACAGTAACTCAAATAATGCTAACCTGAGCTCTAGACCTAACAGTCTATCTTATTAAGCAGAAAAAATGTCTCATTTGTATAAATTACCATCATGTCTAGCTGTTAAACATAAAATCACGGAAGAAAACTGTATGTCGAACTACAAGAGCTGTACTACACAGTACTACAGAGTACTACAGGCCCCTGGTTTATGATTAGCCCTAACTGGCCCCCAGTTGGTGGATAGAGATGAGTAGCCATGGATGCAAGGCCTCATCAACTCATCTGTACAAGTGGCTGCTGTGGAAAAGGGTTGATGATACCATGGGCAAAACTATGGAGCTCTTGTCCTGCATCTTGTTTGGGACACAAATGGTTTTGCTTTCAGCTGGAGCTGCCTCCATGGCAGCCAGCTCCCTAAATCGCTGGCAGTGTTGTGGGGATGGCTCTTGTCCCAGGAGGGATGGCTCTAATTGGCCTAATTTGTTTCTTGGCCTGATTTGTTTCTTGTTTGGGGTTTGGTTTTGGTAGGGTTTTTTATGTGTCTTCTGAGCAGATATTACAATCTGCAATCTCACACTCCTTCAGGGTAATCTCACTACCCAAGATTTACTTTTGCTTCCTTGCCACAACTTGTTCTTTGCTCAGGGAAAGAAGCTGGAGAGTCAACAGAAACCATATGCTACTGCATGCTATCCCAAAGTCTGAGTACAGCATGCTTTGAATCTTTGAGATATATTACTTAGTCAGAATCAAAACTGGAGGTGGTGCCTTACTCAGGGGAACTCAACAGAAGATGTAAGGGCAACTCAAGTAAAGAATCTTCTCTCACAGCTGAGATTACTATCTAGTGCTTACTAGCTATTCTTTAAAAAGTGTCCTACATTGGATGTGTAGCAATAAAGGCAGTGGGAAAAATGTGCATAATCAAATTATTCTTGGGCTACCCTTTACCTCAAAAAGGAGGTAAAAGTTTGGAAAAACTTAGTAGAGGTGGAGGCCTGGTCTTTGCTTACACCAGTGTAGGAAACGTAAAAGTCAAACACTAACACTATAAATTTGGAAACTTAAAGTAAAAGTAGATGGACAAATAATCAAACTACATTATTACAGAACAAAAATTCAGTAATAAAAAGAAAGGAATGCCATGGCAATGTGGTACATGGAACACCTGTATTTGCCAAACTTGTATGAAAAATCTCCTTGAATTCAAATTACAAAAGACACCAGGAATAAAAGGAAAAAAAAGGAAAAAAACTGAAAAGCAATCGCAGGTGAGTCGGTTGCCTTCAGTATGCTTTTCAGAGGCCTGGAAGTCCTTGACTCTAAGTGTGTGTGGATGCGTATTACTCTATATAAGAAATAAGCAAGAGAAAATGCATGAAACACAAGATTGCACCATAAATTTTAATGAACAAATAGCAGTCTACTAATTGTTGGTAGTCTACTATTGGACTACCAGCTAATTTAGGTGATAGGCTATATCAAAGCAAAACCAAGACGTATGTCTTGTATACATTTTGGAATGTTCGCACTGCCCAAGCAGAACACAATTAAAAGAAATGTGTATAGAGGTTAATCTCACCAAGGATAAAGAAAATTAAAGGTCTTTAATTTTATTTACAGAAGCAAAGCACTGTTGAGGTAATAAAAGAAATAACTAATTCTAACATATCAAAACAAGAGTTCTGAAACATAAACACTGGAATCACAATGATTATTGAAATAATTATACTAAATCAAACACATGACACACGACACATCATAAATCCACTAAATTCTAGATTAGGAACAGAAGAGAGAAGACTATAGGTAAATCAAAACTCTTATGTATTTCTGTCATCTTTTCTGCATCTCATGAAGCCTATACAGCAGTCCTGCTGTGCAGAAGATCTAGGAGAAGAGATGATAGGCATATATAAGTCACTGCATGAGAGATGAGCCTTTAATCTACTTGTGACGATCTTCAAAACATGCAGTCTTTTTGACGAGTGTTCTTTTTAGTTTACAAAACAGTGTCACAACTATTCTGATATAACTTACATTAGTTTAGGAGAATAAGACTTGCAGTAATGCTCCTCTCAAGCCCATATTCTGACACAAAGCTGTAAAAATAGCCTGTGCCCATGCTGCAGCCACACTTTTGTCTTCTTCCTGTCTGTTTGGGGAATACACAAATATCTGCGATCTGACACTGAAGTTACAAAGCCTTCATCATCCCTACAGGTGGTAAAGTGAAACAGATGGTCTTAGGGGTAATCCAGACTTTACAAGAGAAGATCCTCTTCTGAGCTGTCTTCCAGCAAGGACTCTTTTTTCACTGACAATGGAAGGCATCTGAAGATATGTTTAAGTGGCTTGGTTGGGTGGCATGTACCAAAGGCACATAACAAAGGCATGCATCTTGTATGAGGACACATTGCAAATGGCGTTTTGCAGCTTCACTAGTTTTTGGACACACTGCACACCAAATCCCACTGCCTCTCTTTCGATATGTCTATACATTACTTAGTGATTTAGATTTCAGCAGCGAGAGGTAAGAAACCTGCACTAAGGGCCTGCCTCTGAATGTTAACTATACGGGACTGTACAGTCTCAGTCCCAAATGACATGTTTAAGTCAAGTGATCATTAAGTTAAATGGCAGCATAACTATCTGTGCATCTAAAGCAGAATAGTAGATTCAGAACCTTGCAGCTCTTATCTTTGGGAACCTGTGACAAGTCTCTGAGCATATACACTGACTCCTTGTAATGAAAGCAAACTGTAAAGAGAAACAATGCAGAAATACTTGCACAGGCTACAAAAACTATTGGCTATGCTAACATGGTATTCCCCTTCTCCCAAGTTTTAATTCACTCTAGTTATCCTGAGTACAGCAATAAGGAACACAGACCTCTGCCCCACCTTCAGTACTGCCACACATTTCTGCATCACACAGGGCAAGCGCAAGAGCCAAGATGCAGAAAATGCACTGTTCTGCTTAAATTATGCTTCCCTTTAATCACATGCTCATTTCTCATGAACAATAAAGGTGCTGTCCCCAAATTAATCCATTTATAAGGAAAGTATAAGGAAATTTTAACAGTTTTTAACAAAAGACTACATCAACCTCTAACAAAATAATTAAAAATTGACCCTTAGATTATTCCTTAGTCTTTGTTCTTCACTAAGCATCTCTGGTTGGTTGTGATCCTGTATGTGAGTTTTGTCTGGGATGAAGTTAATTTTCTTCACAGTAGATAGCGTGGGACTGTGTTTTGGATTTGTGCTGAAACAGTACTGGTAACACAGGGATGTTTTAGTTACTGCTGAGCAGTGCTTGCACAGAGCCAAGGCCTTTTGTCTGTCTCTCACTGCCTCACCAGGGAGGAGACTGGGAGTGCACAAGAAGCTGGGGGGACACACAGCTGGGACTGCAACTGACCAAAGGGATATCCCAGTGCCCTATGGCATCATGCTCAGCAATAAAAGGTGTGGGAAGAAGGAGGAAGAGGGGATATTCAGAGTGGTGATATTTGTCTTCCCAAGTCTCTGTTACATGTGATGGAGTCCTGCATTCCTGGGAATGGCTGAGCACCTCCCTGTCCATAGGAAGCGGTGAATTAATTGTTTTGCCTTGCTTGTGCTCACAGCTTTTGCTTTACCTATTAAAGTGTCTTTATTTCAACCCACAAGCTTTTTCACCTTTACTCTTCATTTATTTCCCCATTCCACTGTGAGTTTTGAGTGAGTGGCTGCGTGGGGCTGGGTTAAATCACAACATCCTGTTTTCTACAGCTGTTGCATTTTGCAATACTACACTGCAAAAGAAGTCACAAAAAGTCCTGATGCGCACACCACCTAACTCACTTTGCCTTGGCTTTTAAGTTTTACTTATGAAAAAAAGATTCATGTGCTAAAAAGAATTTATACCCATTATAATAATTATTACTAACCACAGGATGACAATTGCTATATCTTATGATCAAAAACTTTTAAAGAAGGGCCAATAATCTCTTTGTGAGTTCATAAATTGGTCAAAAACAAACCAACAAAATTAATTCATATAAATCAGCTGATGCAGATCAAATGACATTCCATTTCAGAGAGAATACAAAATAATTCTGCAATCTTTTGAATGCTGCTTTAGAAGACTCCTTTCAAGAACTTTAGAAACTAGCTTTCAAACCATATTAGCCTGTAGAACATTGTAAACAGTTTATTTTAGACAGAAATCACGTCACTTCTAAGATAGGGTTGGTTCATGTACTGACCAGCAATCAAATAGGGTGAACTAACTGAGTAACACAGTGGAAGTTTTCCCCTAAGGTTTCAGCTTTTCTTAGAGCATTAAGGCTGGAAACTCAATTTTTTCAACTAATATATTATCTATAAAGGGTGGTCTCTTGCTAGCTGGCTCATCATCATGCCAATTCCTAGCACTTTGAAGTACATCTATTTGATAGCTAGAAATTATTGGCCCGAAAAGAAGAGAAAACAACATCCACCTGCAATTAATCAAAAAGGGGGATTTTTGCCCCGTCATTACTTTCTTACCAAAAAAAATAAAGATTCAAATACTCCATATTAGAAAAGGAATTTGCTTTATTGTAGTGTTGTAAAAAATCCATTAATCAAACTGAAAGGTAAAGAAATTGCATTTTTACTTTTGTAATGTTTTAATACGAGATTCTTCTATTAAGAAACATAGTTTAGGACACTATTTCTCAGAGATTGATCCTTCCTTAGGAACTCAGAAAATCTTGGTCCTAGTTCTGTGCCTGTCAGGCTCCCTAAGTGACCTTGGACAAGCTAGTTAATCTCTTGCTAACTCATTTCTCCATCTGTAAAGTGGAGATAATCGTAATTCCTTTCTCTTGCTTGTCTGCTAAAACAGTATGTTTGGCAATGGGAAATGTTACAGACTGTGCTCATACTTCATCCAGCCCAGTGGCCTTAGCCTGTCCTTCTAGATCTTTTCCTAATACCCACTCCTATTCTGCATCTTTTTTATCAATTTCCTCTTTGTTTTGCAGGAGCAGAGGGAGCTCTGGACTGCTCTAGGAGGGCAAAAGCGAACAGCCAGTCTGACTGCTGATCCCTGTGATCTGATTCTGACACTCCAGTAAGGCACCATGTCATGGAGGGTAGGCAAAATTACTATGCTAAAATATAGACTGACTAAGGTGTAAGAGAAGCCTGCATAAGGAAACATCTTTGAAAAAGGTAGTCTTTAAAGCTGACCTTTCTTTAGTTTTTTAAATCAGTATTACCTTAAAGCATACTCAGCCAAGTTGGGACAATAATTCATGCTTGTATTTTTATTTTCAGTGTTGTTTATATTGGTAAAAAGGAACTATACATATTTCAAAAAGGCTACATTAATGGCAGAATGGAAAAGGCAGCAAACAATAAAGCTTCCTTGACAGCTGGAAGAGGAATAAGTGTTGTCGGTTTCACTAGAGATCCAAAAACCTCCAAATGCTGCTACAAGTAGAGAGGGGGACTGAGAGCAAGTCCAGCTGTTGATGAACAGCGGCAAGTAATGCTACCCCATGCTTTTTACTTTACTCCTTTTCACCAAAGCTAAGGACCCTATAAATCCACATTTCAGCAGACTGGTACCCTGTTGTTTTCTGGAAAGAATTTCTTTCCTCTTGCTGCCCAGGCCTAGTGGCTTCATGGTCCTGGGTTCTCTGGAATTAATTAACGAAATAAAAGCAAGGAGAATTAATGGTACAGCAGCTAGGCCCAGTATGAAAGTCCAGAGGGTGGAGGACTGGACCTCCATCCAGCTTGGGTGGATGTAAAGGAAGTTGGGTTGGAGGATATGAACTGAGAATGGGACCCTCTTAACAGAAAGGTGAGGTGTAGGGTTTAGCTCTACAAGGGCTTGTGAAGTTATGGCAGGGTGAGGTGCAAGCTGGCACTATGTATCTATGGCACACATGCTTGGGCACTTCTGTGTAGCACTTGCTTGTTCTGCTGCTGTGTCATTAATTCTGGTCAGCAGTAGGAGGGAGACAAAAACCTTAAAGTAATTGCTATGAACATAATTTG
>WEIT01017400.1:33778-44267 GCA_013389985.1 Dryoscopus gambensis | reverse complement strand
TAGCCCAAAAGCCTCGAATCCACTGCTTCTCTCTTTATCCCTGGCTCACATTGTGTAGCATTTACACTTACATTTTCATAGAGCTCTCCTGGATGAATAGCATTACTCAGAAATGAATGAAAAATCCAGATAAGAAATGCAACAGGAAACGAATGTGTCCATTGCTTGATCTTTAGTCAGTTATGTCATTAGAT
The DNA here is from genome assembly GCA_013389985.1 of Dryoscopus gambensis. Classification (NCBI taxonomy): domain Eukaryota; kingdom Metazoa; phylum Chordata; class Aves; order Passeriformes; family Malaconotidae; genus Dryoscopus; species Dryoscopus gambensis. The sequence continues at coordinate 44,073 of WEIT01017400.1, read as the reverse complement.
AGATAGTTAGTTAGGGATTTTTGAACTGTCCTAGAACACAAAAATGAAGTCTAAATTCAAACAGCTTCACAATGCATATTCTTTTAAAATTTACCTTTGTTATGAGGCAGCACAGAATAAACCCATTGAGAATGCTTCAGAGAAAGCAAGCTCATACACCTTGTTGCAAATTTCCAGGAATAAAGTTACTGGATTCTCTTCATGGATTTGCAAGTTTAATACTACTGAACAGAAAAATGAAAGGCAACCTCATTTCATTTTCATCTGAAAATGATAAGAAATAATGCAAGAAGGCCAGCTATTAGCAGATCATCTCCATTTCCTATTGTGTAAGTTGCTCACACATAAACACCTCGTGCCAGTTTAGATGTCACAGGCTAGGAGACACACATCCAGGAGAAGCAGCTGTGACATTGCTCTAAAGACAGACCTGTACTTGCACAGCGTCTGGAAACCAGATCACATCTCCTAGAGGATCTCAGATGGCATTAGGTACTCCTGTGTTGGCTCCTGAATCAAGCACAGGGTGCTTTCTGCATTCTTGTGCTTGAGCGAGGGTTCTTCCAGAGGTTGATACTAAATCTTGATTGGAAAGGAACAAAATCTTCCTTAAAAATTTTCATATTTCTCTTGGTAATCTGTATCATAAATTACCTTATTGTTAAAAAAGTACTGTTTTTCTACTTTGACTTAAGTTGTTTTAACTCCTAGTCATTATATTTTGCAGGGCTTTGACAGAGTAAAGACCCTGGTTGTCTTTCTTGTCCCCTGAAAGTACTGAAATGCTTGAATGTTCAGTACTCATATGACTCTGGGACCCCTTAATGTCATTTCATTCAAAAGAAAATCTTGTCTGGTTTTGGAGAAAATGTTCTTTTCACACAATTTGTTTAGATTGATGTTATGACTTCCATTGATCCAGGCTAAACAAAAGTGATGTGACCTTTTTTTGGAATATGTATGTTTTAATATCTATATCCCATTTTTTTTCTGGTAAGTTCTTGTCTAGTTTTAACCTTTAATTCAGTTTTGAGTGTTCATTTTATAGCAAGAACTTGACACCTTCTGAGTCACTGTTCCTGGTGAGCTCTGAAGTAACTATGCTCAGCTGATGGTTGCTAACTTTGAAGAGTTCTGTGCTCAGATGCAAACAGAAAACCAAAGTATGACATTTCTTGGTGAAATTTCATCAGAACATTATAAAAATAATAATAATTTTTAAAAACACGAAACAAACAAACAAATGAACAAACAAACAAAATAAAAGGTACAATGTAAAACTCTCAAATGTAAACTTTCCAAGTCAGTGGAAACCAATAAACCACCACATACAATCTGGTAAGGCTAAAATGACTGAGGCCTGAAATGGCCATTGCAACTCAGATCAAACCCAAAACTTTTGTGGGTGACAAAATTCTGCATTAATGATGGTGTTCAGGAGTTTGATGACTTTCTATGCGTGTAACTTTCCTGGCCTTCTGCTGCATAATCTGTGCGTGTGTGCATCGGTATAAGAAGTTACTTAACTGAGATTAACTCTTTGCTTTGCCGACAGTCAAGGTTACCAGTAAAAATTCATTTCTACAGTCAAGTGAATGGGGGATGTAAAGGCAGGAGAGAGGCTCAGCATCTGGCTTAATAGCTAGGGCAATTCTTTAATATATCTAAATAGGTGGACTATGGTCTTCTAAAATGACTCCAAATCAGGCAGAGACACGGATTTTAAAAGAGTCATTCCACAGGCTGAGGAGACTTAGAAGATCATGGACTCAATGTTTCAAGGTGATCATAGGAGCCTCTTTTTCCCATAGAGGCCAGGAGTAAACAGGCTAAGTGAAACAAAACCAGAGAAAACTTAAGTGAAAAAAAATTAAAATAAGATTTTTGACTGCTAGCTTTCAAATGAAGAATACCTAAGGAGCTCCTGTGCTTTTGGAACATCCAGGAGAGCACAAATAAAAAGAAATCAGTTCAGAACCTGTCTCTTTAATTACTGTATAATCATATTTCTGAACAGTTGCTGATGGTACCAAACTATTGTCCTGATATCATTGTCATTCTGATTTAAGACATCAATATGTGGTTTCTTAAGAGGCCAAAAGCTGGAAGAAAATATCTTGCATATTACCTGAAGTAAAGTTTCAAAGAGACCCACACAGACCTTTTTCCATCAGAACAATTTTCTGATGAATCATGCAGTTTTTGTAAATTAGTGTGTTTCATGGGGCTGTTTCAGTTAGATTTTATGTCTTCCAACCCCATTGAGAATTGTTTCAGATTGCTTTGCCCAGATTAAAAAATTTCACTGAACTAAGGAGCATAAAACATTTTATTTGAAAAACTTCTTGAAATTGGTGTGATTTCTTTGTAACATTAAAATTTTCTTGTGCCTGAAAACTGGCCTCTGCTGAACTACTTTTTTCCAAAAGCTGGTAGAACAAAGCTGACAGCGATGGGCAAAACCTCAGTGACATAATGCTGAGTGCATCATGAAAAATCTAGTACCTCTGCAAACTTGAGACTTTATGGCTTGAAATTTTGACCATCGATGACTTTATGCCACTGTCTGACAAAGTGTGAAGTAGTCAGTTAACATCATGTGTGGGTGAATCCCAGCACGTTCAGCTGTACATGCATTACACGAATGCATCAGAATGGATACGTGTGTTGGGTGTTAAGGCTTAAGTACCATGAGTAACAGCACTCTTTCAGCAGCCTCTTTCAGTCTGATGTAAATATGATGGTAGTCAAACACAGAATATCACAGATTTTCAGGCCTGAAGCAAGAACTCAAAAGAAGCTATTCTATATACTNAGTACTTATTATTCAAGAAATATCACTTCCCGGATGCTAAGCCTGTACATTTACCAGTTAGGAAACCACTCGTTACAAAAACTCCCTGCCCTTCAAACTATCCTCTAAAATATTTTAAAGTTTCTCTTCCTGTTTTGGACCATAGAGAATTCTTTACACTGGATCCTTAGCTCCTAAGAAAAGAAACAAAATATTATTTATCAAGCCTCTTTCACTAAGTAGAGAATCTGCTTCAGAACTGCTATAGGACCAATTCAAAGTAACTGAGATTTTCATTCAGTATAAGCCGTCTGAACATACCATCCTAACGCAAAATGGTTCTGTGAATCACTATAGCCAATCTGGCTGAGGCTTGTTCTCCTTTGCAAATACTTGCTGCTGATGTCATGCAGACTGTTGTCAAATTCCCTTACATATAAAGTATAAATATTTGTAGTTGTTCAGTACAAATGTTATCTAATAGGTACAAAAGAAAACAAGCTCTGGATAAAAACCCCAAGGTTTTGGTTATTTTGAAACCTCCATAACTTCACAATAAGAGGATTTCTTTATTTACTGGGATTAAAAAAGAATCTGTTCTGTTTACTACATAGCCATTTACATTCTGGCTTTGGATTTTCTAGAAGAATAAAAGTCTGCTTCCATTAGCACTAAAACTGTAGAGAGACTTTCACCCTAAAAATGTCAAGCACCATTACTTTCTGTAGAGTCTGAAAGCACTGCCTCTGTTGTTGCCAGAAATGGGCAACATGTCTATGCAGAGGAGAGCAATGAAGCCTGTGAAAAGAATTTGTAGAAAGCCAGGCAACATTGTTTTTATAGATGGCAAGTATCAGCAGTGGTAAGAAAAATACCAAATTTCCCTTCCTTAAGAAAGAAACACATGATTAAAGAAGCAACTTGAGTTATTTGTTTTGCAGGAAGGAAGAGTAAATGCTTTGTTTGGTTGAGGCAATGTGATTTCCAAAGTTTGTAGCACACTTCAGATACAATAGGTGAACACAATATTGGCATGTGATACTGCACTTCAAGAAGCACTTCAAATAACCAGTGTTGACTTGAGTTAATTCTTTTTGTTATGGTTGTATACTCAAAAAGCATTTTTTTCAGAAAGATATTATGCTTAAGAAGCAGATGCTGAACTTAAATGTTCATAAGAAAGTATTAAATTAAATTAAATTAAATTAAATTAATAAAACTCCAGAATTATTAGAATGTGAACTTAACAATACATGGTTTTTTACTATTTACACAATTCTCATTCATGTAACAGACTCACCTTACCTTAGATAGAGATATTAATTTATCTGAGGCTTTGTAAAAGCAGTCTGCATGCATTTTCTCAATAGATGGATGCTGCACATGAATGTCATTTTATAGACCCTATGTCCCAAAATAAGCCAATGTGAAAGTATCATGTAAAAAATTATGTGGTCCAGCAACATACACCCTAAGATCTGCCCTGATATTTAAACAGGTTTTAAAGCACAGTATGTATCAATGTAATAGCATTTTCATTCTCATTTTTGGGGGTTAAAAAACCTCACTGGTGTACATGGGATGGTTTTTATTTTTTCACAGCTACTATTACTATTATTATTAAATTATTTTATTCAGCAAATTTTAGGTGTAAAACCCTATCTGTTGCAATTACATCTGGTGGCAGTAATTGCTTTCAGGGTCATGAGTTATATCAAAAATGAATTTTTTTTGAAACTGTGAAATTCATTTTCTTTAACTGAATTACAGATACTTCATTTTAAATATAGACTTAGCTTGAAAAATTCTTGTAACACAGCTCTGACTACCCACTCAATAGTTTTTATTAGTTTTGAGCTTAAAATAAACATAGTGAAATGAAACTCAGAAATTAGTAAAACGGACAGGTAATGCTGAAAGACAAGACTCCTCTGAGAGTTCAAATAAAGATTTAACTTAATCTTTTTTCTTAGTCATTAAAGAGAGTATGATACAGTACACAAGACCACAGGACTGGTAATCCAGTGTGAAGGACTCTCTGGATTGTGTCAGAAACATTCCTTGACAATCCCATGAGCTCTTAACATCTCTCTTTATGGTCTGTTGGGGAAAGAGAATCAGAATATAGAATCATAGAATTATATAGGTTGGAAAAGTCCTTCAAGATCATCAAGTGGACATACTCCAGCACCTCAGTGTCTTTCTTGAGGAGACCAAAACTGAACACGGCTTCAGCACCTCAATCACTGCCCTGTTCCCGCTGGCCACACTATTTCTGATACAGGCCAGGATGCCAGTGGTCTTCTTGTTCCCTGGGCACACGCTGGCTCATGTTCAGCCAGCTGTTGACCAGCATCCCCAGGTCCTTTTCCACTGGGCAGCTTTCCAGCCACTCTGCCCCCAGACTGCAGCACTTGTTGCCTTGCTGAACCTCATACAATTGGCCTTGGCCCCTCTATCCAGCCTGTCCAGATCCCTCTGCAGAGCCTTCCTGCTCTCCAGCAGATCAACACTCCCACCCAAGTTGGTGCTGTCTGCAAGCTGACTGAGGGTACACTCAATCCCCTTGTCCAGTTCATTAGCAAAGATATGAAACAGGACTGGCCCCAGCACTGAGCCCTGGGGAGCACCACTAGTCACCAGCTCCCAACTGGATTCAGCTCCATTCACCATCACTCTCTGGGCCTGATTTTTACCATCCAGCCAGGTTTTTACCCAGCTGAGGTAAAACCCATCCAAGCCATGGGTAGCCAGTTTCTCCAGGAAAATTCTGTAGGAGGCAGTGCCAAAGGCTTTGCAAAAGTCCAGTTAGACAACATCCAGTCTTTCCCTCCTCCACTAGATGGGTCACACTGTCATAGAAGGTTGGTCAAAAACAGGACCTGACTTTCCCAAACCTTGTTTTCTGGGCCTGATCCCGTGGTTGCTCTCCACATGCTGTGGGATGGCCCTCAGAATGGTCAGTTCCATCTTTCCGGCCCTTCTCAAGCAATGAGGTCAGGCTGACAGGCCTGTAGTTCCCACCAGCTCACTCAGTACCCTTGGGTGAATCCCATCCATTCTGATGCAGACCTGTGGGTGTCATAAGTGCTGCAGCAGGTCACTGACCATTTCCCCTTGGATTATGAGGGCTTCATCCTGTTCCCCATCCCTGTCTTCCAGCTCAGGGGGCTCAGCAACCAGAGAAAAGCTGGTCTTATTAACAGGTCTTATTGCTGGTATTATTAAAGGCTGAGGCAAAGAAATTAAGTATCTCAGCCTTTTCGTTATCCTTTGTCATGATGTTTCCCCCCACATCCAAAAATGAACAGAGATTCTCCTCAGCCCTTCTTTTGTTGCGGAAATATATATATTTTTAATGTCTTTTGCAGCACTATACAGATTAATTCTAGCTGGGCTTTGAACCTTCTAGTATACTCCCTGCATAGCTTCACAATCTGAGTTGCCTGCCCCTGCTTCCAAATATCATAAACTCTCGTTTTTACTCTGAATTCTAGGCAAATCTGTTCAGTCAGGATTTCTTCTTCCCTGCCATCTCGTCTTTTGGCACATGGGGACAGCAGGCTCCTTCACCTTTAGGATTTCCTTCTTTGAAAACATCCAGCTTTCCTAGACTTCTTTGCCCTTCATGACTGCCTCCCAAGGAACTCTCTTAATCAGCCTCCTAAACAGTCCAAACTCTGGAAGTCCAAGGTGACAGTTCTGCTGACCCCTCTCCTTACTCATCCAAGAAACAAAAACTCTATATTTTCATGAGCAGTGTGCACCCAATGGCCTCCAACAATCACATCACTTCTCTGTTCACAAAAAGCAGGTCCAGTGAGCACCTTTCCTAGTTAGCTGCCTTGACAGCTGTGTCAGGAAGTCTTCTTCCACTCACTCCAGGCACCTCCTGGACTGTTTCCCCTCTTCCATATTGTATTTTCATCAGACATCCAGTAAGTTGAATATGCAGGGATTGGGCCTGAATTTTACTCACTGTGTCTAAAACCACTACCACTAGTAAAAGCTATCCAAGGCATTGGGTAAGCATTGCTAAAAATTATGGAACCTCTCAGTAGGGTCATTTAAGAAAAAAACATGTCACAAATTCACAAGTGCATTCTGTGTTGAATGTATTATGGTAATTGAACTGTCATCATAGCGTTGTCAGCACGCATCTGTGTCTAATTGAAATACATTTCATTGCAGTTTTAGCCATAAACAGTATGTGAAAAGTCTTGCTTGTACGACTGGGGGGACTGGGGGATGGTTTCTGCAGCTTTCGAGGGGGTTTCGAGGATTTTTTGGTTGGGTGGGTGGGTTTTTGTGGTTTTTTTTCTGTTCATTTGTTTTGATGTGATCTGTACCAAGGAACACCAGAAATGAAGAAATAGAATATTTAAATTAACAAAATTGGCCATATAGTCATGAATTTCTAGGAACTATAGCGTTTAACTGATTCTTAAATTGATTTTCCTATCACTAGTACTAGCATTGATCCAAGTAGGAAAAATTTACTTACAATTTTCCATTGTAGATCATTTAAAAAGAGTTATGTAGTTTAGGCCTGAATACCACATGCAATAATTCATCGCACAGCAATCCATATGCTACACATCTCTGTTAATCTGTCAAGTGAAAATGCTAAACCAGGAACAGATGAGAATGCTAGATTTATTGTGACAATGTATTTTGGATTCCTTCTTTGCTTTTCTCACCTAAAAACTTCTACATTCTAGATATTATTCGTAGGTAAATACTTACTCATGACTTCCCGTTCTTTCCTGGTGAAAATTGGTCTGCTTTCACCAAGACTCTCAGCAGAGATTGCCCAAATTACCAGTTTAGTATTCAGTACAGGACATCTTTTAAGTAATGAAATACCTAGTACTCTCTCTAAAGAAACAGAAATTAATTGAGTAGATGGTAAATGTAAAGGTAAGTCTGCAGGGGAAGAGATCAGAAAGTATCACGGGTATTGCTTTAAATTCTTGTTACAAATTTAAGCTACAGAAAGGTGATATACCACCAGAAGAAATTTTTGGCTCACTCATGCAGCCAAAATTACTTAACTTTTAAATCTAAGTAAAAGCATGAGTATTGGTGGATTCACAATGTGGTTGTATCTGGCAGAAGTCAGAAGGACACACATGCATGTGGGTCTCTAGCTTGGGGACCTAACCAGAGCACTGGTTATTAGCAGTCTATGTGCACTTGTCTTCATCTTTGCTGAGCTGGTTGAATTTAGGACACAGCCTAGACTCATACACCTGCCCATGAGCCTGAAAAGAGTCCTCATGTTCCCAGTTTAGGTACAGACTGTGTGAATGCTAAACCCCCAGTTATGATCACAAGCCAGTGTGGTCAAAATTTCTATTTTGTGAAGCTTATTTCTGGTTCTCACATGAAGGGAAAAAAACCCCCCAACAATAGTATTTTATCATTAAGCAGCATCCTGTTCTTATATAAAGTTAATCTTGCTATAGGTGATGTGAAACAAAAAGGGTACATGTCTGTCCTTGCAGCAGTTATCCAAGAAGTCTTCTCTTGCCTTTCAGAAATCTGTAGGATCCTGCACTTCTTCCTCTCATGTGGCCAATGTTTGGCTTATTCATTTTGGTTTAAAATGTAGTTCTTATTATTTTCAGCTTAGTCTCTGTTTAAGGAGACAGCAACATCCTAACTGAAGAGATAAACAGGATCTTCAGTGCTGGTCTTTCTGAACTGCTTGTCACCATGCAGTGAAATTAACAAGGCACATGTTGACAATTTAGATTCCTCACTCAGCGTTTCACTAAGCCATTCACTTATCAGGTACTGATATGCCTGATTAAGACCCATTGCAGTTCCTGTGATGACTTTTAGATGTACCTTCGCTTTTCCATCCATCAAGAGAGTACTTCCACGATCACCACTTAGTTCCTTATCAGTCAGTCATGGCTGTGGGCTTTATTAATGCAAAATAATTCTCTCATCCTCTTCTCTCCTGACATCACTTTCCCCTCCAGTTTAATGGTGGGAAGCAATGAAGTAGCAGTACAGACACAGTGTGTGTCAGATAATCGTGGTAGCTACCAGGCAGCCAGATCATCAGACCTTTCACAGAAGGAAACAGAATTACTGATATGAGAAGGCTGATATCAGATGAAGATGCTTTGTGTAGGAAAACCAAAATGAGCTTTTACGGGTTAGGAAGAAAGATAGCTGATGAAAGTACACACTAGAGAACATCTATAAGCCCGATGAGGAATATATATAACAAACAAACAAATAATGAAACCAAATGTCAAGATTTATACACAAATTGTTAGCAGCTTTATGAAGCCTACCTATGTGGTGATATTGGAATATTGCTGTATATCCATTCCACAGCCATTTTTTCTTGACATATTTTTCATATAGATAAATCTCTTTTTCTAACTCTTAGCATTAAAGGCATACTTAAATATTGGCTTTTGCTAGAAATAGATATTTCTGGATGAAAAGCAAGACAATGGAATATTAAATTCCATTTCAAACACTCAGAAATCAGAAAATTCTGAAATTAAGTCTACTAGGTACTGGTTCTGAGTCCATTCACTACAGTTAATCACATAAGCACATAATATTCAGTTTTAAAACAATGATTTTAATGTGCCTGATGTACACACACACAATAAAAAATATCTTTTCTGCTATTCACATTTTAAGATACTGAATGAGTTTGGTATAGAGAATGTCCATATTTTCATGAATATTATAACTTTGATATTTTCATGTCTATTTCAGAATCCAGGTCTTCTAGTAATCATGTTATATCTTGCACTACTTTATTCATACCCCATTTTTAGGACATGACCCACTAGAGCAGTCCATTGCTGAGAGATCCTACCCAGTGGAAAGGACACATTCTGGAGCAGTTCTTGAAGGACAGCAGCACATGAAATGGATCCATATTGGAGAAGCTGGTGGAGGACTGTATCCCATTGGTGATTACGCTATATCCCATGGAAGGCCCCCCATGTTGGAGGAGGGGAAGAGTGTGAGAAAAAAGGAGCAGTAAAGAAGAAGATGATTTTTGAACTGATGGCAACTCCCATTCTCAAACCCACCAGTGCCACTCAAGGGCAGAAAGAGGCAGAAGAATTGTGTGTGAAGTTGAGGCTGGGAAGATGGTAGGGGAAGAAGGGAGGAACAGGTGAAGGGTAGGCTCAGTTTTGGTTTTATCCTGCTCTGTTATTAGTTGTTAATACATCAAATTATTTTGCAAGTAAAGTATGTTTTGCCTAAGAGAGTAGAGCGGGAGTGATCTCCCTCTCCTTATCTCACTCCATGGACTGTTTCTGCCCCTGCTGAGGAGGGAGAAGTGATCAAGCAGCCTGATTGGCACCTGGTGGCAACAAACCAAGAGATCAGTAGATTGCTGCTCAAAATGAAAGGACAACAGATTGTCACTAAAAGTAAATAGGTCAATAGATCTAACTAAGCCTGATAATCCTCCATCTAATTTGGTGAGTTTCACTACTTGATTTCCTTTAAC
>WEIT01017400.1:0-33722 GCA_013389985.1 Dryoscopus gambensis | reverse complement strand
TTTTTTTTTTTTTTTTTTTTTTGTCATGATATAACACATTGAACAAAACGTTTCTGTTTGTACACTTCAACTACTAGATCACCTAACAGGGTAACCCCCAGTGCCAGCTTGGAGGAATCAGCAGAAGAGATCTGCATCAGCTCACTGGGGTCTTGGGCTACAGTATTAGACAAATGATAGCATAAACTTCCCTTAGGAAAGGTTTAGGACAGCTGATCCCTTTGAACAGGTGAGAAGATGATCTCTGGAGCTTACTTTCTGCTGTGTTTCCTAAGATTTTGGGAAATCTAGAGATTACATCCATTTCTATGAAACAATGGATGTGTGGTTTCAGAAGGTCTGTGAAAGCCTAGCAGTGAAGATGGTGAATGATCATCATTGGTGAATCATATGACTACTGAAAATCTAATCTGTAGCCAGCCTGCTCTTCTAAGTGAACATTTTTATTTAATTTTAGCTACATTTTACTTTCAAAAGTCAATTCACTCACAGTTAAGTAGCTCACATTCTAGGTTTGTAAATAGCTTGTCTGGTAAATGCGGGAGAGATGCTGGCAGCAAGCATCCACCTTCAATGTTTTGATTAGTTCTGCTTGGCTTGTATCGTCAGTTGACTGAATGTGCGATTGTGCACATTAGACGGAGTAATGTCTTTATGGTGACTTGGCAATTATTTAACCACTACATTGTACCCCAAACTCCATCTTTCTCAGATAAATAAAACAAATCTGTCATTATCCATCCGGAGCAGGAAGGAATGATTACTGCATACATATAATTCATAGAAAGACATAATAACACACTTTTAATATGCTTCAAGTTGAACTTGTAAATGAACATCCTGCTGTGGAAAAAACTCGTGCAGATGTGTTGGATTTTTAGGAAGCATTGCTGTTCAAAAGTGCTCAAAGTCTGTTGGATCTTGTAGATATTCTGAGCCTCTAAATGAGGCCCCACTTACTGTGATATCAGTAGAGGGAAGGAGAGGACGAATTCTGCATGTTTATCTGCAAAGCATGCAGAGCTATTCGGTTACTTGTAAAATACTGGGAATTTTTTCAAGGGGTGGATAGACAAGTTCCTCAAAACTGCGGGACAGAGGGAGACAGCTGGTATGTTACAGCAATCAGAACATGACTTTTAGTATTTCTCTGTGCTGAAATGGTGTACCAAAAGGAAAGTATGGGTAAAATATGATCTTTTTATGATATTTATGTGTTGGCCTAGTGAAAATTTAAAGGTCCCTTCCAACCAACCCATTCTGTGATTCTATGGTTTCAGAAGGGTATTTGCAGTTTTTCTGAACTCCTTTGCAGATAAACCCTCAGCTTGAGCCTGGAAGGTGTGCTGGTTCTAGGAAATCAGGCAAGCAGGTACAGTCACTTCTATGTCACTGAGCCACCTGATTTGTAGCTGATCTGCAGTGCTTATCTCTGAGCTATCTGATCACCAAATGAGGAGAGGATGGAAGCCTCTCCAAAACCAGGTTGATTTTGTGTGTGGGGAGACTGACATCTCAAATTTGATGTGTAAGTAGGGTAGTGAGCTTGGTCCTGTCTCTTTACTCATTCCTTCATGTTTACTTGCATTCTTAGGCCATAATTAAAGCATTGGTTGCAATAACTTGGGGTTCATAGAGTACTGGTCCAAATGCAGAGACTATTTTCCATCAGATATATCAAGTGTTCATTCTAAAGACTGAGTGCTGAAAGGACAATTCATTCTCTTCATCAGGTTAGACTTATCTGGTCTATCTTTCATCTGCCTACTGAGTTTATTAGGATTTCATAATAACTGAAAAAGATCTTATTTAATCACCTTGGTTAGAATTGGCCACAAAATGTTTAAACTTTTTTTACTCTTCCTTTTGAGCCATTATGAAAAAACAAGACAGATGAGTACTAGAAAAAATACATAAACATTTTTAATAATCTTTTAAAAGACAATGGTCTTCAAAAATCTTTGGAGTCTCTATAGCATCTATAGCTATTCAGTGACGGTGTGTAGGTGGGCTCCGAGGCTCTGCACAGGCTTGTTGAAGACATGGAGACAGCACCTGTGCTTCACAATTCTCCCGTGTGTATTTGCCTACAGGATTGGCACTGTGTCTCATGTCTTTGGGAAATGCAAATGTCTCGCGGGCGAAAGAAAGAAAAAAGAAGGGTATATTGTTACTTTAAAACTTTGGAATCTGGCATCAGTATAATAAAATATTTCCTTCTTTGTCAGTGTTCATTTTAATGCATTTTTGGAGATGTGGCAGCAAATTAGAGTCAGAGAGATCAGTGAAGTTGGAAATATTTAATTTTCAGAAAGTGGAAGTTCTGGGCTCCTGTGGAGTCCTAAAGCCTGAAGCTAATATATAGGCCCCAAATTTGCTTTCCTTTTAGTCATTGGCAAAATTCCCATTGACTTCGAGTGAAGTAGCATTGGCCCAGTTTCAAAAAAGGAGTATTATTAGGTTTAACATTTTAAACCCACAAACATAAAGAGCAGTCTTAACATTATCATGATTGAGCATTTTATTTTCAAATGCATTTGACAGTATAGTCAAACAAAGAAATGTAGCTTATCTTTTAAACTTTCGAATTGCTAGGTTAAGCAAAATGGGAACTGCTTTCAATTAAATAATGCATTGAAAAGTATCGGAACAGTATTGCCTTCGACAGGAAAGAAATACTGTATTTATCTCATTGTAGTCCATTCACTGGTTTATGGCTCCAGAATCCTCAAGCAAATATCATAAATCCACATGACATCCTTGCATGTTCTAGCAGATGTTGCATTTTGGTCTCAGAGTTAGCTGAAAGATGTGTTAAAACTCATGTAACCAGGCAGCTTCCTGTCAGCCACCCATCTGAGAAGTCTCAGTGACTACAGTGAGGTTTTGGATAAAGTTGCACACCAGAAATTGGCTCCATATTTGTCCACTACAGAGGAGAAGACCATGTGAAGTACAGCTGAAATCTCCCACAGGCTAATAAAAAATCCTTTTGAGATTTCTGATATTACAGTTGTGAGAAAAAATCAGTTTCAGGGGCACGTGTGCAAACCAGAGCTAAGAGTGTTGCCAGGATGAAAGGCTGCTCTAACCAGCTCTGTCTGGCAATGTTCACTGAGTGATGGAGTTTCTCAGGCATTGTCCTGCCTGTTGCATCTTGGGGGATTGCCTACTCTTCAGCTGCACAAGTGACAACACCTCATGGCAGACACCATGCTAAAAACAAAAGGGCAAAAGAGTGCATGTGCCAGGTGCTCCTGAGGACAGGGAACTGGATCCTGTCTTGGGTGTAGGGACAGTTCAGCAGGAGAGAGGAGGGGTCTGCAGGAATCCTGAGACCTGCTTGAAGGCCCCTCTGGAGACTGTGCTTCTTTGAGGCTCAGGTGCAGACTCCAGAGGTGTAGGACTGCACAGCTGGGTCCATGGTAGCAGCAAGCAGCAATAGCTTCATCACAAGGAACGGCTTGACTAGACCAGGTGTACCTGGCTCTCCAGTCTCTTCATAGACAGGGAAGCAACTTCTTCCCCAGTCCGCCCTGTGGAGCCCCTTGTGTCTATTTACCTCGTGTTTCTAGCTGTAATGACTTGCTTGGGGTACAGCTGGGTTCAGAGAATCCTGCATCCAGAGGATGCCTTCCCCCCTACACCAGCATGCTGGAATCTGTGAGTGAATGGGCTTCTGAGGAGTCAGTCAGCCAGGTTCTAACCAAAAATATACTAATATTTGAATTGTTCTCTTCCTCTATACCTTAGATGTTGATTGGGTTTTGCTTGCTCAGTTGAGTGTAAGATTTCTATGATGTGTTTGATTTCCTTTTGTGCTATTGAAATAAAGGAAACAGAAAATTCAAAGGTGTTCAGGAGTAGGAATGTTGTATCTGAATGGTTTAGAGCTAAGATTTCAAAGAAAGTACTGTGAGAAGCTTTAGAGGATGGCTTGTGTACTGCGTGGACCAAAGTCTGAGCAGGGACTTGGGCTGCCAAAGGCTAAAAATTCCCTCTCTATCTGCTTTCACAGAGATGGGGGGGGAACGACTTCCCACTTTCAGAAAAAGTAATCAGGACCTGATGTGTTACAGGTCTGACAGGGGCTGCAGCAGTCATGAACAGATACTTAACACTGGCCGTGAGAATACAAGAGTATGAAAAAGTCCTCAGAATTTGCTTGTTTGCCATTAGGAAGAAGTAAAGTAAGTAAAAAGAACTTGTCTTATAATTGGATGATCAATAAACAAATTTACTGCAACATTCAAACTTCCCATTACTTGCAAGTGGAGTTCAAATGGACAGGATTAAGTGGATAGTGATAGTAACAATAACTGAAGAAACTGAAAAAGTATTAGATTGGTTAAAAAATGAACCCTAGTACACTGACAGCTGAAAGAACACGATTGTATTTACAATATGGAAGATTAATCTGTTCGTCCACTGCTCTCTACTACAGTAAGTGCAGATGTTGCAAACACTGTAACTGAAGGAAATTATTCTGCTAATTTTTATACTGACAAGCCCATTCAAATAAACAATAACTGCAATTTACCACGTATCCAGAATAATTCTTCTTGGAAGTCTTCAAAAGAGACCCGTGAATCTTTCCTTAATCCATCTGTTTTCATGTTTGTTTATCATAATACAGAGGGGTCATGTGCTGAGTAAACAAGTTGTTTTAGAAAGTTAATAACTCTTAAGTTATTAGATGAGACTTGGTGCCTAAACAAACACAGAGACATAAATGAGTTGATTTCAGGATGGGACTATGACTACATAACTCTGTTCATCCACAAAAGATAAAAACTCCTGTAAAGAGTTATCTTTATTTCAGAGTGTGGTGACAAATAATTTTAAAATATATTTGTCAAGGCTTGATTCTCTTCCGCTAAATGGGGTGTTTTGCCACTGAAACAGACACTGAATGGTCAGAGTCAGACCATTAATGAAGTCTGAAAATGCAGGATGATTATTCCTGAATATTTCACATTATGCACTTTCAGAATGTACATTTTGAAGTATACCTGTGGCTTCCTAGAAGTAGTCAGTGTGTGTAGTAAGGGGGATAATGCCAGGGTGAGATCGACTTGGTTTTTTTTCAGTTTAAGGTATATACTTTCTTGTTGACACAGAGTGTAACCACTAAGAATTCTTTGACAACTGTCTTTGAGAAGATTACAGATCTTTCCCTTAAACACCAGTTTTAAATGTTGTCTCATTATCTACAGTTGATGCTCTTATCATTCCTTTTTATAGCAACCATTTTTCAAATGGCTCTTGAGTCAGTGCCTCACTCCAGTAGCCATTGTCTCTTTGAACATTCTATTCTGCCTGGTGTCTAAATTGCCAACTACCCTAGATCTAGAAGATGAATTACAGCAATGAAAAATATTCAAACATCAAAATGGCTGCTGCCTTTGATAGAAACTGCCTTAAATACTGGAAGTGGCCTAGGCCAGTATTTTTTTTCTCAGTATTAGCAATGCAATAGAGAAATCAGGAATGTATTTACCATTTAATATGTTAAATACTACAGAGCTGGGATAAATGCATCAGAAAATACAGTGCATAACTTCCTTACCTCTCTCTCTGTTCTCTTTTTCAAGAACTGTTGTTTACACTGATATTTCCTGTGTGTTGATACAGAAGTTATGCTACCTCTGCTGGTAAATCTAGCTATTTTAATCTGTTTGTGTGTTTATGTGTTGGTACAGCAAAAAATGTGCTTGGTACATCCTCTGGTGGCAACACTTGGAAACATCAGTCGGGTGCACAAAAAACTGACTCCGCTTTCTGCCTTTGTGTATTAGAGCTACCTTTTCCCTGTTCAGGCAGAGGGAAAGAAAGGAAACTTAGTGGGCAAGAGTGTCCAAAAGGAGATGCTGGAGAGCAGAACACCTTCACTCCAGCCTGGGCTGCCCCAGGACAGGTTCACAGAGCTGTTCACCACAAAAGTTCAGAGGGCTCATGGCATGATCATCTTTTTCACCCCTCCATGATATCTTGCCGCCTCAAACTGTTCTTTTTATGTAAGAGAAGCAAAACTGGTGAAGAGGTAGGTTGTAGGTTTTTTTCTCATGCCCGAGGACACCGCAGCAGCCCTTTTGAAGCACTGGCATTCAGACCAGGTGGTAAAACCGCATGCCAAGGAGGATGGTACAGCTTACTCTCTGTATTTAATGCAGCACTACTGAAGCAGTTTCCACTGGGATAGATGAGCCTGACTGAGCAGAATGGGAGAACCTGGCCTTTGAGAACCAGTACCATGAGGTCCCCTCACCTCTCTCTCTGCTTCTTCTTCCCAGACGACTCAGGCAAAACTCCTCCTCACCACTAGAAGCCAGTGAGCTGCTGGATGTCACTTATGGATTAAAAATGTGCACAAGAAAAGAAGAAAGAGCTATGAAACAGGTGTGAAATTGTATTAATATTGGCTAGCACATGATCATTTGAGGAGCATGTGTAAATAGCTCCTTTTCTGATCAGGAGGTTTTATCCAAAGCATAGTTATTTGCTTTTCTTCCTTTTTACCCTTTTAACTTCAAGAGATGGGCAACATGCAAGAGGTTTCACTGTTCTACTTTTCCCTCCAACAACAAAGGGGATTAGTTACTGTTTAATCAGCTGCTGTGGTACCAAGACTTGTTGATGAGGCCCATCAAATTAAGGTGTGGAGATTTTGCGATTCAGCAGAGTTCATAGTGCCAATGTCAAATTTCTGTCTGCTGAGGTAAGCCCCATGACGGAGGCATAGAGGTCAGGAAACAGGGACATCAGGAACCACCAGGAGGTGATACCAGCTGAGATCAGTAGCATCTGGTGGTCACCTGCATCACAGTCCTCAGGTGGGATGGTGGCTTCTCTGCACTACAGAAATGACAGACCCAACAAAACTATGAAAAATTTCTGTTGCAGAAAATAGTGGAGATGGGAACCAGGCTTTTTACAGAGGACAGGACTGTCGACAGATGCAAACACAGCTTTAAGGCAGGTAAAATGCTGTTGGGCACAGAATAAATTTCTGTGTCACTGCCTGAGGACACTGCCAGGGTTGTCCCTGTCCCCAGGGAGATGCCTGATATGGGACAGTGTGTCCCAGTGCCCCTGGATGTTCCTGGATGAGGTGGTAGAACAGGACCAGCTGCCAGGCCCACCCCAGCCCTCATGGTGCCCTGCTGCACTGCCATACCCTGAAGAACCCAAGAGGGATGGGGACAAAGCAGGGGGGACATAGTCGCTGAAGCTGAGTGCGGTTAGCCTGGAGGAAAAGCTTTCTAAGGAGATGGGGAAGGCTCACATGGGAAGGTCTCTAAAGCAAGTTATACATATACCCATCAGCCACTCTTGCCTCAGTGCTGGGGTAGGACAAGACATTGCAGCTCAACATCCTGTGTTTTTACAGCAGCAACAGGCTCACGTACAGCAAGGGGAGAGCCTGCTTCAAGGTGCCTTGTTGAACTTCATCCAAGCAGGGCACATAGCAGGGGGGATAAAACTTTATTTTGGCTCCTCCTTTACATCTCTCCTTCAGTGACAGAGGAAGGACCAAGCAGTTTCATTAAGTCCTTCCAGCTCAAGACCTGAGCATCTGGATCCAGCAGTGAAACTTCAGACTTCTGTCAGGGTCACTGGGGTGGCTCTGCCTTTGTCTCCCAAAGCAGATGTGATCTCACTGCAGGTACCCTTGAGGCCCATCCATTTCCAGCCATACCATCAGTCCCTTTTTCAAGAGACTGACTACATGGCTAGGCAAAAGCAATGTCATTTTGTAGTAACTTTCTGTGAATAATCAATATTTAGTGCCTGCAACTCTAATACTGAATTATTTATTTGAGAATTTAAGTATTTGAACAAATATCAAAGCCAGTTATATCCTGGCCTGCATCCAAATCAGCATGGCTAGGGGTTCAAGTGAGGTGATTCTGCCTCTATACTCCATCTTTGTGAGACCCCATCTTCAGTACTGCTTCCAGGTCTGGGGTCCCCAGCACTGGAAGGACAATGACCAGTTGGAGCAAGTCCAGAGGAGGCCATCAAAATGATTAGAGGGATGGAGCACCTCTCCTGTGTGGAAAGCCTGAGAGAGTTGGAATTATTTAGCCTGAGGAGAAGACTTTAGGATGATCTAATTGCATCTTCCATTACCTGAAGGAAGCCTACAAGAAAGATGGAGATGGACTATTTACAAGAGCATGTAGTGATAGGCCAAGGAGTAATGGCTTTAAACTGAGAGTAGGTTTAGATTAGATATTAGGCAGCGATTCTTTACTGTCAGGGTGAGGCAGTGAAACAGGTTGCCCAGGGAAGTTGTACATGTCCCATCCTTGTAAATGTTCAAAGCCAGACTGGATGGGCCCCTGAGCCACTTGGTCTAGTGAAAGGTGTTGCTGCACATGGCAGGAGAGTTGGAACAAAATGATCTTTAAGGTGCCTTCCAATCCAAGCCATTCTATGACTCTGCACTTATTCAAGCTGCATTATTAGAAGAGAAAACTATCAGGTACTCTGAGTACTAGAATATCTTACTACAGCCCTGGCTAGAGGGAAGTTTGCGCAATTAAACAACAAATATGATAAGCAGGCAATAAATAGCTTCCATTCCATCTGCTACTGCTCAGAGATGACTTGGCTGAAGTGGTATTTAGGGGATAGGTCCTTAACAGAGCTTTGAAGACATGAAGTATTTGGACCATCCCTACCAATTGTCCAGTACCTGAATAAAATCAAAGAAAGATATTTTTTGTATAAAAACCACACATTCTGGAGATCTGTGAGTCAGGAAAAGAGAACAGACACATTTGTCCTGCAGCTGGAGCTGAAGGACTAACAGGAGTGAAAAAAAGAGGAAACTTATTTCTGGGAGGTGATGTCTGAACGTGCACAAAAGGAGGTTTTTTACTAGATCAAAAATGTGACTTTGTCATTTTTGGAGAAAAGCATTACACTTTGGTCAAATCCAATCATTCTACCATCAGATGCAATGAATCTTATGCAATGAAGTGGGTAGAAAGTGATAATAATTTTCCCCAAGAAGTGTATATGCTTTTTTATATGCCTTTAGGCCCTCATATTATCATTTATTAAAAACTTTTAAAAGTAAAAAGATCTTTGTCACTCTCAATTCACCCACAAAGAGATTCCCATGTCTGTGTTGGAAGTGGTCTTGTTTGGCCCTTCACGTAAGACCTGTCATCTGATTTCAGTGTCAGGAAAGATTCTCGATTTATTTCCATCAATTTGGGCATCTGTCTTCCCTCTTATCTTCTCACTGAACTTCCACCCTAATTCTCTACCTGATCTGCAGGTACACAAATGAACAGGAAAAACTTTCTTCTCATAAAGTTCAGAGTTCAGTACTGGATTTCCCCTGGTAGGGATGGAGGAGCTTTTCCTTAGGTTGCTCTCTTTTGCAGTCATAGGGGCCAGAGATACTTTCTTAGACTGCATCTCCATCCTGTGTCTGTCAGAGGCACAAGCCCTGGATGTGCCAAGCCTGCAAACCCCTCTCGAGCATGTTCTGGCTCCAGTGGCCAAATGCTGATTTCAGCTGGCAAGCAGCAGGCAACAGAGTTACCCTGTGTGGCAACCACCAACTACAGCTGTCCCTTATCCATGGCTGGTGCCTTACTCCTCAAGGAGTGCCAAGACCCAGGCTGAGGATGGCTGTTTCCAAGCTAAGGGGTTTGCCAAGGTTCTGTGTGAAAGTGTGACTCTAGGTACAAATCCCAGACAGGTGCTTCCCAGATGATGTGTTGACTGTACTGTCCAAACAACATTCTATTACTGGATGCTTCGCATATTTTCTGTCAGGGGGCCTTGATATTAAAGGATGGGTATTGAACACATTGTGGACTAATGAAGGAAATTTTACTGTCTGGGTCATTCAAGGATCGGGTGAAATTGCCCAAACGACTCTTTCTGGTCTTAATAGCAGGAAGTTCATCACTTTGCCAACCTTAGTGTTACTGAGGCTGTAAATAGACAAGATGGTAAACCTGTTTTAAGATGCCTATTACAAGATCAAAAACCCTGTGGCCATATGACACAAAGCACTAAAACAACTTCAGTCTGTCAGTTCAAATTTGTTCCAAATATTTTGAATTCTTAGTACAACTTCAATCTGTCTTGACAGATCAGTTTTTAGCTCAGCCTGCCCACTCTAATTTTATGCCGAATACACATCATCTGTTTACCCATAGCTGGGATAAAGCCTGGCATATATCCATATACTGTACTCTGGCTAATTCATCAGAAATATGCCCGTGCCTCATTCAGATTGGATTTGTACCACAGGCTGATCCAGGAGCAGAGATCTTATACAGTGGAAGCACAGCCCGTGTGCGGCCTGTTGACAGAAATGGTATGTGACAGAAAGAATCTAGGAGGAAAGTAAAAAGTATAAAACTGGAGGAAAGCTGATGAGCAAAAAAAAAATGAGACATGACTTAAAAGGGAAAAAAATAAATAAATAAAAAAAAGTAGCATGTGAAACAAAAGATTTGAAAACCACGTACAAAACTGCGGGTAGTGCAAATATGGCTACACACAGCGCCAGACGTAAAGCACTGAGAATACAGATTAAAGGCAACTCAAGATGAGGCAGAAGGTCAATGCAAGTTTCTCAACTTGATGAAGGAATTACTGGGTGAATTTCTGTGCTCTCTTTTATAAAGACAAAGCCTAATAGAGCGAACCTTTCCACTTTAATATTGGTTGATCATAAGTAATTGCCAGTTGCTGTGGTGGTGCAGTCTGGATTAAACACACAGACTTGAGTGTATTTTTGCTGCAGCTCTGAAGCCAAGGCTTGTGCCACTGGGTACAAACAGGAACAATATAACAAGAAAAAGGAGAACTCTGTCTGGAGAAGAGGAAAAAGATCTCATTAAAATCTAATTAAAGACAAGGAGATATAAACTACTGTGTAATCTCAGTAAATTAGCAGTTGAAAAGCTCTTGAGAGTGGATTTAGACTTGACTCTAACTCTTTCCCTTGCTCTAGCCAAATGCTCCCTTCTTACAGGTGCAACTGCTTTGTTTTGGGTGACAGCAGTCCTAGTCCTGCATGTGGATGTCTACTACAGCTAAAATGTCAGCTGGAAGATTTTGCTGGGAAGGACACCATGTTTTGATTCTTTTCTCTCATTCTTCTGGCTGCTAGGGAAAGGGCCAGGCATTATGAAAGCGAAGGGAAGAGGGGTATCTCATCACTCGGTCTCTTCTTGCTCAAAACTGAATATATTTTGGTTCTTCCTTCTTAGAAATTGGTAGAAAAGAAACATTATTTTTAAAAAACATAAAATCAATCTCATCTATGCCCAGCTTAATTTCTTTCTATATGAAAATATTTCCAAAGTAATACCAGATTGCTCTTTTTTAACTGGCTGATTAGCAAGAGGAGGTGTGTATTTGAGATCACAAGGTCTCTTGTATTAAGAGCTGGTAATGTAACCACATATTATCACTCTCTTCATTTACAGGATAACTGACAGATATTTTCTTTAAAAGCATTCCTTTTTATTTTCTCTCTCCTTGAGAAATAAAAACAATTACACAACAAAACAAATGTTGAATGCAAGTTGGTCTATACAGGAGCTGGAGACTCAATGAAAAGAGAAATAGCTAATATAACAGAAGCCCTAAAAAATTTCATTACTAAAACTGATTGAAATTTAAAATCTCAGTAATTTAGGGTAGTCTAACAAGTAAAACTTCCCTGCAATTCAGAAAAGTTCTAAAAATGTCAAGAAAGTCACTTCCTTGTCTTGTAGGTGGAACAAAGACCCATCTTCCAAGTGCTTCATTGAATCCTTACTTTTGAGACCCTAAGATTGAGTACACATTTTTCTCAAGACAAATAATCTTCACAAAAGGATTTCAGGGGCTTTGTGAATTAAAAAAAAAAAAGTATGGTGAAGAACTGCACAGTTTAGCATTCTCACATACGGCAACAGGTTTCTGCTCTAATTGAAAATGAAGTAGCAATGATATTTTATTAATTGCTCCTCCACTTCTTAAAACGAGAAAAATTTCCTCATCAATCTGTCCCTAAGCTTCACAAGTTTGACACTCATTGTCAAGGACAGTGAAAGAAACTTTCTGCAATTTGTAAATGGAGGACACCTATCAGACCTTCCTTTTCTGCATTTATGAACCCAAATGAAAGCAGTGTGAAATGAGCTTGTTAGCCTTTTAGTAGTTAAAAACAAAGTTAATTGTGATGTAACACCAACCACAATTATGGTAATCAACTCTAAAATGAGAATGAATCCTTAGTATTAGATTCAATTTTGTTAATGAGAAAATGAATTTAGGAACTGTTACTTGATTAACTAGCCAAGAGATGTAAAGAAGCATGGAAAGTCTTGAACCGCACTCAAAATTTTTTGGGAAAGGGTGAATACTGTAATATCAAGTAGCACACAAAAAATGTCTGTGCTCTGCAGCTACCTGCTACCAAATGTGTTTGAGAAAGAATTCACAACAGCAAGAGAAGACGGCAGATCAGGAGAAGCAAGAGGAAGCTCTATTTTGGAGCAGCAAATAAAAGCAACATGATACAGATGTGAAGAGGCCTTTGGAGAGAGGAGGAAGAGTTCACATTCAAGGGTTATAGGACACAGTTAATCTGCCTCTGTAGTGGTGCTTACTTGAGACACTGCAGATACTGCCTTGTATAAACCAGTAATTTTCACAGAAGTTCACAGTCTTCACTTATTCCCATGAACTCGGATGACAGGGACCTCTGAAGCTGGGTATCTAAACCAAAGCAATATATGCTTTCCAGGCAGTAGCAAAGGCCATGAAAGCACAAAACTTTTTTTTCCCCATCCCGTTCTTGGCATTTCAGCACAGCAAGCACCTAGGAAGGGCTGCTGATCACTGTGCCTTGGGGAAATGCTGTGAGAAAAGTGTTTATGCCAAACAGGTATGTAAACAACTGCCCATGCAGAGCACACTTCGTCTGGGCTGTCCTACAGTTTGGGAAAGATGTGTTCTTGTTTTAACACTGTTACACCAAAGCAAGCAGTTGGGGGACTATCTGTGGGCTCACAGTGCTTATACCTCACGTTGCGCTTCCTGACAGCTCTGATTCCACTGAAATCACACAGATGGGCTCCATTTTGCAAATAATAAGCAACAAAAAGCAGTGGGATTCCCTGAAGAGCTGGAGTCAAACCAGCACTGGGATTTACGGTCCTCCTAAAATCACTGGTGGCCCTGCCATATTTAATTTCTGGTATTTATGAATTTTAGCTGAATAGATGTGACCTTGACACATGGCCTAATCTACAGTTTACTTTCCAGTTTTAGCAGAAACCAGACATTTTCATACATATAACTTTTCTTGCAGAGTATCTCTTTGCCCACAGAGCCCTCCTTGGACAAGGGGCATAAGTCAGAAAAAAACAGATGCCAAATTATGATACATCTGCAGATACACATTTTCTTTGCCTTTTATGTTGGGGAGCAAACCCTGCCTGAAGCTCTACAGTATGCAGACATCTAGTGGTTGGATAATATAATGCAATTACACATCTTTACAGGACACCTGGAAAAATTTTTTGCCACCATCATATCATCGTCTGAAGGCCAGATACATCGGGTCCTGCTGAAAACAGATTCTTTGGCTCTTCAAGAACTTTTTTCATTCATAACAGCCCTAGTCACAGATATTTTGAGATACTCTGACCCCATGTGTTTCTAGGATCCCATTTTAAATTGTGTGGAACTGGGGTGGTCAAAACATAAAATCAGGAAGGTTCAAAATGCTGCAGCACATCTACTTAATCACAGCCTGTAATTTCACACTGACACTCATGCATTTGGTAATCATTAGAGGCTTCCCTGCCAAGAGTACACAGCTCTCAAGGTTTTGGTGTTTGTTTTTTCTTTTTCTCTTGAGTAAGCATGTCCTTATCTGTGTGAACTACTACATTTTTCTAAGCCATGAATAAATCTCTCAGCTACCTTTAGTTTGCATTTTTTTTCTTTTTACTTGGCCACACATATGATTATCAAAAGAGACTAATGGCTAAAGAGACCAAGCCGTTTTCAACTTACCATCCAAGATAATGAAACTCACTTCCTACAGACCTATAGTGCATCAAAAAGAAAAACCCCTGTATCTTCACAACATGAGGCTAAACACACATTTTCTAGGACTGCTTTATACCTGTTATTTTAAATATTGCCGACATGGTGTATCATATTCAGCTGTACGTGTTCACTGACTTATCATAGCTTTCATCTGTTTCATGCTCACCACTGTCAGATGTTTACATGGGAGGCACTTCAGAAAGCACTCTTTGTAGTGTATATTTATATTAAAGGCGAAGGGAGGAAAAGAGTTTATTTCTATGTAAGATCAAGTTGTTTTTGTCTCCATCTCAGACACAAACATCACCTTTAATAATAAGCACGGGAATTGCTTATGTGCTTGAAGCTCCTGCCTTCTCGAGTGCTTTACTTTATAAAAGAATGGAGTTTGTGTTTAGACCTTATTTCTTTATTGTCTGCCATCTCAGGAGATGTGGTGGGCGTGGGAAGGTAACCCAACACAGGGAATGCGGTGAACAGCCAGGGTTTGGGGTAAGGATTGCTGTCCAAGGACAAGCAGCCAATATCTGTCACTGGTGGGAAAGGTGCAGGAGACAAGCAGTCTCAGGGAATAAGGCTGGCTGGATGTGGTTTCTGATCACTGATTTGGGAGTTGGCTGCAAGTTAGTCAGCTGGTGTTACACAACCCAGAATGGATCACTTCCAACACAAGCAAGTTGAGAAGGAAATAGAGAAGGAATATTTCCAACCACATCCCTGCTAGCGCAAAGGGTACTTAAGGAAGGTTCTTTCTGCTGTTTTTGTTTTGTTATCTTGATACTTTCATTTTTTTGGTTATCCAAGGCTTAAACAGCTCGTTATGTACTTTATAGGGCAAATTCTTTCCAAGTATATCTAATATTTACCTTCTTTTACCCCATCTTCAGTTGTTTCCCTCATATTTGGGGAGGAGAGGGCCTCTTTGGATGAAGATGAGGTCAGGCTGTGGGGAAGGCCAAGCAGAAATAAAAAGCTGCCACTGTCTCTGTAAACAGCATGGGAAGCATGCTGGTGAGAAGCATTTGAAGATACTGAACAAAGGAATGACAAAAAATAACCCAGCACTGAAAAGCAAATCTTGCATTAGAAGTAATTATCGCAGCAAATCAGGGAGAAGACTTAAGAGGTGATTTGACTACTGAGTCAATGCTGGGTTTTTAATTTGAAAATAAGACTAAATTAAGGTATAAAAAGTTCTCCTGGACAAGGACTACCTGCACTGCAGGTCCATATGAAGAATGTCGCTCTGACATGGTTGACTGCTGGGTCTTTTTCTAATACCTGGCATCATACAGATAATCTATGATTTGTGATCAGAGAGGAACCCTTATGTGATAGAGGGGAGAAGGCATATGCAAAGTGATTGTAAAGATAAAGTTCTTTAATATATCTGAAGCATTCAAACAAGTGCTGTAAGAGAGAAACGCTCTTGAGAAAGTGAATAACCTCTTCAGAGCAAGTCTTGAGCAGCATTTAAAATAAAAGACCTGGGGCTGTAAAATGAATAATGGGGGGAAAGGAAAAGGAACAGGACTTTAACAAAAATTCATTAGGCAAAGAGAGAAACCCAATCATACAAATACCAACAGGGCTGGTGAGCTGATGCTAGGCATATAGTCTTCATACTGAGATATATTAACTTTAATTAGAAGTTCTACAATTCATTTTAAATTGTTTTTGTTTCTTAATTTTTTTTATGTGTAGTATTCTAAAGAGATAAATACACACACATTAAGTGTGTTTACAATGGCAGCTACAGTTTCATAAATAAATGTGCACATAAACACTTCCAAACACGTCCTGCATGGTCCAGCCTCAGGAGGTTTAGTGAGTCGTACTCCAGCTACCTGACATTTCAGCAGGCAGCACTGGCGTATAAAGGGAGAACATATCTCAATGCAAACTCCATGGCTGATGATACCACCGTGAAACCCAGCCAAGGAGGGAAAAGCAGGCCAAAATTTGTACTCCTTCCACAGTTCTCAACCCCTAGAGGGTTTCCCCCTTTTTCTCTACAGACATCATTCCCCCTGAGGCTCCCTCCATTTCTACAAGAAAGGAAGCTTCCCTTCATTCTCACTGGAGTGGATGTGACAACCATGAAAGGAATAGTTTGTCCAAGGCCATTACTGCAGTAGTGCTGTGCCCACCAGTCAAACTCAATGAGGGTGAGTCTGTGCTCATGGCAGCTGCACCCCGGCAGGGTCTGGAAAACGCTGATGGGAGTGACTTCTTGTGAAGCTGCATGTGCATGGATCTCCTCACCTTGTTCCTCCTACAGTCTCAGCAAAATTTAGCTAAAATTTCTCAGAAAAATTATTTTTTCTTTATGTTGCCCTGCTGTTAAGCACTTTCACCTCATCAGCAACAGTAGTCTTCAATTACCCTCTGAGAGTCAGGAACACAGATGAGTCAACCTTTAGGACGCAGACGAGGATGCTGGCCAGGGACCACTCTTACTTCCTCTTAGACTCATGTCCTACCTCACATCTGTTTCTGTACACAGCCACTACCACACTCTTGCCAATGTAATATCTGGGATCAAGCTTATCCTTTAACCCACACTAATTTATGCCTGTTTACCTCCCAGATATATTTTGGGAACAGGCCTTACTATAGGAATTTATTATTAGTCCGCCTATGCCTTAATTTTCCCACAAAGGAAAGGTGGGAGCCAGGGCAAAAGGCAGCTGTAGGGAGGCACAGTGCTCTCTAAGAAGCTCCTCTGACTCAGATAAGTGGGAACCCAGGGCCACAGCCCAAGGTACAAAGCACATCATATCACGGTCTGAAGTCAAACTAGGAGTTTAAAGGCTCTAAACTTTTCTGAGAGCTCCAGAAAACTACAGAGGAAACTGAAGAACACATCACCTGTAGAGGGAAGATCACTGACAGCAGGCATCTGCCCCAATTCGCCTTCCTTGTCCCAAGAGCTGGATTTCTTCCTGTTGCCAATACCTTCCTACAGTTTATCAGAATCAGAGCCAGCTTTTGCCTGAGGAGGCACCAAGTTGCTTTTAAGTATTATGTCACTGATTTCTTGACCAACAAGTGTGCAACTCTTGGATAATTATAATTCACATTTCTAATAAATGTCTAAAATTATATGAAGCATTATGCCCATTAACATTTACTTTTAAAAATACTTCCAGAGAGCAATCTGATTCAAACTTCTAGCAACTGTAGGCTTGAAGAGGAAATTATTAATTTAGGGACTTACACTACCCTCAGAACTCTCCTATCAGTTTTATGATTTCTTAAAAATATTAATACAAAGGCAGGCATGTGGAACTCTAATTGGAGAGCAGCAGAGCCTTGCCACACTCAATAAAACCTCTCATGGGTGCAGTGTAACTGAAATAATACACAGAGAGCCCTTCCTGAAAATTCCTCCCTGTGGATTCCTACCAAAACCAGAAAGACTAATTTAACTTTTCCCAACACAAAATGAATGGGGGCTGACCAATCTGTAATTAGAATGGGTGTGTTTTGGGAATTTATTTGTTGTTATATTTAGATCTAGTTCTTAACACACAAAAGTGTTATAAGTATTTTTACCAGTGGGTTTTCTTTTTCTTTCAAAGCCAAGCCTAGGAAAAAAAAAGTCTGACAAATGTTGAGAAAAATTGACTAACTTCAATTCCTCAGTTGTAGTAGTATTTATATGACTAGAATTTCACTGCACAAGGCAATGCTTGAAAGAACAGCAAACACAGGAAGGGAGCACAGGAAAGGGAAATAATGAATGTTTTGGTGGAGACATTACATCATTTGCTTTGCAATGTATCTGTATTTCACAGCCACAAGAATATCAGCCAGCTCCAAGATAAGGAACATGTTTATTTAGAGAATAAATCTAGTTCAGATTTAATCATAATGTTAATATTTGCCATATTACTACTACAGTTCCTGTCAGTTAACACTCAGTACTTAATATTATGATGTATGCAAAGGGTGAAGATCTTCTGAATGAGCTGTGCATATAACCTGAGAATTGTCAGGTTTGGAACATGGTTCACTCCACTTTTGGTGGGTTCTTTCATTGCTGGGTGCAAAGAGACAAGAACTGACCTTCACCTGGCAGAAACCAGTTGACTTCCACTTCACAGAGCTTTGTTTTATTTTCCCAAGATGTTAGTACCAAACCTGACAACTTAGACAATTTATCAGGCTCCTGTCAAAAACTACAGACAGTCCAACCAGGCCATTGCAGGCCATTGCAGCAGAGACTTGTCCTGCCCTGTGGTATGATGCAGATCAGTGGGAGGCTGGCTTCTGGTAACTGGGTGTTGGTGTTGGGCTCTAGCTGCAGCTGCTTGGGGAGTAACTTCTGAAGGAAGAGGGGCAGCAGACAGTGAAGCTGCTACATGCACATGCTGCAGACACTGCAGGTGGAAAGTATGGGTTTGGCCAGCACTGAAGTCTTGAACCCATTGTATAGATAATGGGGTTATACTTCATTAAATGTGAGCAAAAGATAGAGATAACCCTAAGAAATATAAGTTTCTCTAAGCCCAAGGAGCAACATGCTGATTGCTACTCCGCCATGCCCAAAATGAACAGATGACCTCGGGGTGGGCTGCTTGCATTACATTTTCAGTGCATTTATTGCCATGTGTGCTGCCAAGCCTCATCTCCAAAGGAAGTATGTGTTTCTGCAGTACACCTAGTTACAAACACATTGAGTGGTCAGCAGTATCTGGTCCCCCTCACCCAGCTCACATGTAGATTGTGGGTTTTTCCTGTTGTTTCTGCTGCCCCTAATAGTCACATAAATTACTCAGAGGGCTCATAACTCGTTGTTCAGCAGCAGCTCTCCCCATAACACTTGACAAGGTGGATTAAGGATGCATTTACCATTGCCTGGGAATGACTTTCTGATTGATGATCGATCTGCTCCAAGGGAGTGGCCTCCCCTTTATAAGCCCTCAGTTTGCCTCTTTATTGTGCTCCAGACTGGAACTTGCCATCTATTCCTCTGGGGTTCTTCCATGGACACAGATCTCCGCAATGTCGCTCATGCTAGGACAGGGAACCTCACTTACAGCTACTGTGATCAAAGCTATTGCCTCCCACATTACTGACTCTGTCCTTCGGATATTGGTGTTTCTCAGGAATTAGAAGCTATGAGGTTGACTAGCTGGCTCAGACTACCCTTGCCTTATCTTCTCTGTCAGATAAGTCATGTGTGGCCCAGCATAGTGATCCCCATGCTGTGCAGTGAGCTCAGGATATGCAGAGTAAGTCCCCAGACCACCATCCTCAGCAATGTACAGAACAAATTGAACTGTCATAATTCACAGGAGAACAAAGGCTGATAATTTTCTGCCTGAACTGAACACTATGTCGCAAAGTTCCACGCCTCACCAAATAGAAAATAATCCAGAAAATTCTGTTTATTGTTGTATTGGTTAATTTTACTTAGTTCCAAACTGTCCTTTATTTCAGTAAGGTTCCTAGTAATGCAAATGTCATTCAGCTTTATTCAGATAAACCATGCCAAGTGCATATGTTTGGCAGAGAAGTGCTCCTTTCTGCCAAAAAATTAATTCTGAATTTATATAATACTCTTTGTGAACAAACAATGTTTTTATTACCTTTGTAGAATGCATCTCCCTCTACAGAAAATATGGTAACTGACAGCACAAGAGATGATATGGAATAAAAGTAAATCTAACATTCAAAACAATAATGAGTATTTCTACATATTAGCATTCATACCAAGCTTAAAATCAGTACTATTTGGATCACAGATGACTACTGAATGCTATGGCAAAGTAGCTATAAAAGCAACGATAATGACAATTTAAAAATAGTTAACAGTGTGAACTGGAGGATTTAGTATGTTTTCTTCTTTTAATGTACAGCTCTTTCCCAGAATTTCACTGGACCGTGTGGACAGACCAACTGTCACAGCTGTCTATCAAGGCTGAATTAGATGACGATAAACAATGCAGACTTTGTGGTTCAACTGAAGCAGCAGTCTCAAAAGTTTCCATTTCTCATCTGTGAGCACTGTGGGAGCATTGTCTTCCCCCTCTCTGAAAAGAGAATGGAACAATTATGTTACTGAAATTCCTCCGCAGTGGGTCTGAAAGACTGTTTATGTCCAGCCAGGGAGACAGGGAAAACTAAAAGCTGGGATTTCATGACAGCAGGTGGGAGCAGTTTCAGGGTATATACCTCAGTGACATAATGGTACTGATTCTTCTCTTTCACTGTAAAGCCAGTGCTGCAAGATTTACTGGCAATGGAGGAAATGGCAGTAAAAATGCAAAGTTAAATGCAGTGGTAAAATTATTAATTTGAAACAAAGTTTTACAGTTGGCTTTCTAAATCAATCTGGTAATTGATTTTAAGCTGGTGCTCATGATAGAAAGCAAAATACACTGGCCACAGAGAACTTTTTACCATTTACTATTTTAGGGGCCTTACTAAGTGAAGTGCTGAGTACCAGCTCTCACAGGAGTCAGGTGGGCTCAAGGGATAGAAAGTAATCACCCAATTTGTCCTAATAAAAGTAATATTCTTATTCATTAGAAGCATTAATCAATACTTGATTTCATGCAAACACATATTCATGTGCTTTGGTATAACCTTAAAAATCCAGATGCTCAGGTTGCCCCAGTGCTCTCAGTTCAGAAGCAGTAGGTATGAGAATGTCAAACCACTTCATTCTGTTGTACTAATAATTTGCCTTTTTTTTTCCCCCTGAGGTTATTTTAGTGCTAACTATAGCTCAGTGTGTACACACAAACAGTCTGAAAGTGCTCATGTGCAAATGGTCACCTGGGGCTACAACTGCTTGCAGGAAGAGTCAGCATATTCTAGAGAGCTCCCACTCTGGCCCTGACGGCGGAAGGGAGAATAGAGATTTTCAGGCACCAGCAGTGCTGCTAAGAAGTCAGTGCCTACCCACGACACAATCTGTGTTGTGATTTCCGTGTACTCCCTGGTTATCATTCAATACCCCCCAAAAGTCAGGTTGTCTGGCAGCAGCACCATTTGATGGTCCACTTGAAGAGCCTTCTTCCAGCTGCCTCCTAAGGGAGGCTGTAAGGCCTTCACAGAGCAGTGGGTTTTACACTCCACATAACAGCACAGAGGATTCCCGGTTCGTCCTGGGGCTTGGTATAAAGGTGCAACATAAAAAAACCAAACAACAACCAAGTAATAATAACAAGTTATTATCCATCTCTGGAAAAACTCTTGGCATTTTTTTCTGTGGGCTACTGATACAAGGGTGCAGGGACCAAGCACCTCCTTGAAGGGAACAGAAAGTTTCCATTTGCATGGCCAGAAGGCACTGGATCAGTGAATGAGACTGAACAATCTGAGTAAGAAAGTTCAAAAGAAGCCAAAACCTTTGTGTTTTTAAGGTTCCATTTATGTAAACTATTGCTGTGACACAGGGACACTTCCTCAATCTCAATTAGTGCTAAACTAATTAAGAAAATTGTTTTACACACTGCAGTGAGTAGTACCTCTCTTCTTTCTTGGATAATCCCTAGTGTGATGTAAGGGTGATTGAGTATCTAATTACTCCTTAATTGAATGCACATTTTGTACATTTTTAGCTAGTTCAAGATTAATGCTTTTAGTCCAAAAGCCACAGTCAGTGAAATTAAGTTGAACTGGGATTTGGGTACCTATCGTATTAATGAATTACTTTTTGAAAGGAGCCTAATTATGAGCCAGTCTGAAGATTTCAGTTGTGTTTGTTACAGAAATACTTAATGTATTGTCTGACAAAAGACTGATTGTATATACTAGTGATGTTGTTCATGTTTACCCTTTATTTTTGTTTAACAATAACTTTCCTACCATGCTAAGTCAATAGCACTGTTCCACAGTATATGTGGTCAAGTAACACACTATTCAGGCCAAAGGTTTACGTAGGTGTGAAGATACCTGCTTCTCTTACTCTTCTGAAAAGTTTTTGGAAATGCAATATTTCAGCAACAATTGTTTAAATGAGCATGTGCAATATAGCCAAAAAATTGCTTAGATGCCTTGTTTATAGATTATATTTCTGCCCCTGAAATTTCCTTTGCTTGGGTTGAGTCCTACATATATTTAGCAGAGACCCACTGCTTCTGGTGAAGTCCTCTAGGGATCAAATAACCATTCCCAAAGAATGGTTATTCAGGATCAGTGGCATAAAGCATAAATACCTGCAAAATCTGAGAGTTCTTCACAATACGGTACATGGTTTGAAAAAAAAAATATTAACAAGGTTAATCAAAACTCAGAAATCAACCTCAGAATGTAAAAAAATAATTATTTTTCCAAGAAGATTTATAGCTAATTCTCTCATATAATAATTTCATGTACCTATGTTCTTCACAGAGAAAATTTTCTTGTACAAAACTGGGATAAATGCAACACTATAAATTTTATCTCAGAAACAAGGAGCAGAAGCAGGAGCAAAGATAAGGAGCAAAGCTGGTATATTTTTAAGAACCAAAGGTCCCAATGTTCCTATAGCAATAGAGAGAACATATTTAAAAGACAAGTTATAAAAAAACTTTAGTGTAAAGGATTATTTTTCAAAGTCTTCCAAAAGTGTTGAGAAAGTGCAAATAAAGAGACTGTGGAGAAATTAAATAGGATGGCCACTATAATATGTCTTTCCATCTGATAGGGAGGAAGTAAGATTGTCCCACTGCAGCAGCTTTAGGTCAAGATCACTACGCAAGATCAAAACCTTTATTCTGCTGCTTAAAAGTAGTCAATCTCCTTTCTGGAGAGCTTTTCCACCTCTTTTGTCTTACCATATTCCTTACCACCACTGTCTCACACAATGTCCTATCTTTTCCTTTATAGAAGGATCTTGCCTTCTCCTCCTTAATACTATGATAAATCAAAGAGTTTAAGAGTTTAAAACAAAATCAAAATACATGGGTGCAAAACCAGTGTAATACTGACAAAACATTACCTTTATCCTACACCTTCCTAAAAACAGCACCTGAAAGTACAGCCAGGCATGGATTCGGAGTGTCTCAGAAAGAGAACTGAGTATGTTATCAAACCTTATCCTTCTTGAAATGCTTTGCATTCCTTCCATGGAAAGAATACAATTTATTGAATCTACATCAAGTTCTGTGGGCATTTAGCTACATCTAGCTTTGCTTGTCTTGAGCTATGGGGATGCATAAATATTTTTAAATGAAGTTTTGTTGGGTAGCACTGCTCTGTCATAAACGCTGGTCTTATCCATAAAACGTTGCTAACAACAATCATTGCTGACATTCTGTTTCTTGAGTGGCAAGTATCAGTTGCAAAATCATTTTCAATAATCCAAATAACTTGGTAGTTTTAATTTGCTATTTATTTACAAAACAAGTCTGTCTGCTTAGCAAGAGTTTGCTTATTTTTCATTGCATTGTCTTTATCCATATGAAATAATCAGAATTAAAAATTCCAATAAGAGTAAGGACCTGTGCCTACCTGGATGTTCAGTTTCAATGGAGTAATAATGTTCTGCTCGAATCTGTATGATTTCATCCAGGTGAAATAGAGTGCACTTCCAGTGCCTAACTTGTATAACATTGCTGAAGGAGGGAAGCATATTGCAGGCTCTCTCCTCTGCAATGTACAAACATATGTACCTGCACGTCCTTCTACCACCTTTGACGTCTGAGAACCTATTACATTATATTTTATATGCACTAATCTCTTTTTCTAGAAATGGGTGTTGCTTTATCAATGATGACTTAGGCTTCCTACTACTTTGACTCACTGCTAATTTGCAGCATTTTCCCCATATGAAAATACCATGGCAGAGTTTCAGTGCGTGTTCAGACTCTAACTTGTGTGTTGCGATTGCTAATGAACACGTTGTGAGCGTGTTTTGTATGACAGGCACTCCTGGCTCTTGGCTCCATTATCAGTTCCCAAGCAGAAGTCTATGAACCATACGTGGTTTATGGTAAGCAGCTGGAAATTATATTCTCAAAACTCTTTTTATGGAAAACTGATGGTAACAGTGAATTATGGATAGGAAAGAATATGTGATGCTGATAGAAACTCACAGGTCACAAAATTTAGGAACGCTTGTCAGCATGAAGTATCATATTTGAAGCATAAGCAGGGATCTGATTCCTAGACTACCTTATGACTTTTTAGCTTTGAAAAGGAAGCACAGTAATCTTTCCTCCTTGCTTCTTTACATGCTAGGGGATTTTGACCATTTTCCATTTCTCCACAATTTGTGCATTTCTAACAAGAGCTCACTGAGGAATTGAACAAGGACAATTCCAATATGATAGTAACTCTGAAAACTCAAAATGGTTTTCTTTCTCATTTAGGGCTAGATCACCTGCTATACTGATGCTCTGGCCTAGACACATAAATACCTACCACAGCAAGGGCCAGTCTATGACTCTTGGCTGCCTCTGGCTACCAAGTTCCTACAATCTGGCGCTCGTGTCAGAGGTATGTCACATAAGCTACAAAAGTGTTTTTCTACTCACTTATTTGAATCATCAGCAGTGGGGAAAAAATGTATGCTGATATTACTTGCAATCTCAGTGCACACCTTACTCCCTGCTATTACAATGAAGTAGTGGAAAACAACCTCAAAAGGCACCATTTTTCAGCCATTCCTGGAGCTTTTGGTTGCCTGAAGGCTCCAAAAGTTTTGTTTTGTTTCCAGTAAGCCTCCGATTATGGTGTGTGGCTCACAAGCCAAAGGTGTTTGGCCCTCTGTCCTACAGTCATGCACTCAAGTGTAAGCACTCTGTCAAGTACTCTGAAGTGGCAGCGGAGGGCTGGGCACTCTCCATAAGACATTAAATACAGAATAAAAATAGTCATTCATTTTGGTGATAAAATGAAGTTCAGTTTCTTTAAAAGACTGAAACTTAACAATTAAACCAACCACCTTTTAAGCACAAACTCTAAATTTATGGAAACAAACAATAACCAAGAAAAAAAATCACTCGGTTAGAAGCAGAATAAATACTCATATTTCAACAAATCTAGGAAATTGGTGTTTGCATTTCTAAAGAACTAATGTTGATAATCTTTGTGCCGGGTTGATTTGGGGTTTTTTAAACAGGAAAATGATAAGAATGGTCATAACAGCCTAATGATGCATGGCTGCTGACAGCTCATTCCAGCTCCGGATCTACACAATAGGAAAGGATAAAATCCCCAAGTGTTAGAACTTCTGCAGAGCAGCTTGTTTGTGAACTTCACAGATTGCAAATGCTACTAGTAAACCGAAAGTAAAGACACATGGATTGCTGATGTAAATGTCCATTAAAATGTAAATTTCACTGAGATCTGTTTAAACAGAAATACAGTCCATAGCATTGCATCACACTTCCCATTTCTCAAAGGTAAGGGGCAGCTCCACGGCTCGCTCTGTATTTGAATGTTCCTTCATATTCTATGATCTATTATCATACAATTCGCAATTTCATAAAGAGGGGTTCACCACTACCTGTTTAGTACTAGTTCATTTCCACTGGCAACACCAGATCCCCTGTTCAATATCCAGGGCAAAGGGCAACATAGTTTTGTTGCCACAAGAGCTGCTCAGCAGCTTCAAAAGCAAGGAATTTGCACTATCCATTCACAAAACTCACCAGATACAGTCACCACATTGCCCTATTTCCTTGCTGTGAAACTAATGTTGTGCCAGTGTCTCCTTGTCTGCTAAGACCTCTCAGTA
This sequence comes from Dryoscopus gambensis, assembly GCA_013389985.1. Lineage (NCBI taxonomy): Eukaryota > Metazoa > Chordata > Aves > Passeriformes > Malaconotidae > Dryoscopus > Dryoscopus gambensis. The sequence continues at coordinate 7,954 of WEIT01017400.1, read as the reverse complement.
TCATGCAGAGAGTCTCTGCAGCATCAAAAATGCAGTCTCTGTTCCTCTCACCCTAAATTACACCTTCCTCTTCCCAGGCCTAGCACAACTTTGCTATTTTGATGATGTCATTTATTTTTTCTCTAATCTTGAATGTACAACTAGGAAAATAGTACTTATATTAAGAATGTTTTTAACATGAATTAATTTCTGCTATCATAATTTAGAGGACATTGGATAAACTTGCAGCTACTCGCAGTCTGAGGTGTACCACAGACGTACGTGCATGTAGAAGTATGTATATGCACTTGTGTGTACAAAAATTGATGCTTTTAAAGAATTTCTGAATTAGTCACAAATGAAAAAATGTTTAAGAGAACTTGAGTAATGTGTGTATGTAGATGGAGTAGGTAAAAGACATCATCACAAATGAAGGATAATTATTTATGAATACAAAATAAATTGTGTCTGAGATGGGGGGTTTTGAGACAACACACTGGAGATCAAATTCTTTAGTTTATTAATTATTCTCAGAAGAAAGCAAATTAAAGTATAGGACTTTAAAAACAAAATATTCTTTCAATATTATTTTAGTAAATTCTTTTTAGAAAAAAGCTCTTACTGTTTTCTATTAAAAGAGCCTTGTGGATTTCAATGACTTCTGTAACAGGCACCTATTTAACCTCTTCTTAGTAAATAGGAGCAATGCCATTTACCTCTTCTATGTCTGGAATCACGTGTATATACCCTGATGTACAAAGGGATGAAAACATTGTAGGCATGCCATACTGAATTCACTATCGTTACAAATTCAAGTTGATATTCAAGAGTTTGAAATCAGACATCTTGCTCATTCATATATAAAGCTGTTCCACTGCTGTAAAAGAGGGGAAAGGCATGTCTATCAAATCAACTGCATGTAAAGTAACAAGAATTAAAGAGAGAGTGATAAATCCACTGGAAACCACAAATAATACTGTCTTCAGGGAAGAACATAGTACTAGAAAAGTACTTATCCATTAGGAAAGGTGGCAAGCCCCAAAATTCCAGCAAGCCCCAAAATTCCAGCAAGCCTTCTGGAATACTCACAATTCACACATTGAGAAATAGTGTGTCAGGCCTAAAACTGTCAAAAAATAGCCTTTAACACAATGGAAGATTTAAGGTTTTTCTTGTTTGATTTCCAGGAGTGTGTGGTGGTTTGAGCCTGGGTTGATTGACAGTTTTTTAAACCAATGACACTTCTCGAAATCTACATTTTTTTAAACCACATGGAAGGTTGGTTACACGGACGTCTTGGGGGGCTGGGGGGTTGGAGGGGCCGGCTGGCNGAGCTTCCCTGCAGCCAGCACAGTTTGTGCTGACTGAAGAAGACACCATGCAGCCAGCAGCATAAAAGGAGTGAGGCTTTTCTTCAATGTAAAGCCTGAAGAAGATCATTTTCTTAACATGGCAGTCCCCTAGGTCAGAAAGAACGAGAAAGTGAGTCACCTGGGACGGAGTCAAGGTGGCGGCGGGGAAAAAGAGGTGGAGGTGCATTTTTTTGCGCATGGCTTAAAAATGATTTCTGCAGGTTGTGGTAAAGACTGTAATGTCACAGACTGTTCTGTCTCTGTAATCCGAGTTGAAGTACATGGGGAGATGGGAAATTCAAGTGCGGCCTATGGAGATGTCAGAAGTGCCTATGCCAGGCTATATAGAAGCAGTGAAAGGCTTTTAGAGACTTGATGAAGAAGAGAGCCTTTGTTTTCAGGCCAGAATAACTCATCTTTAAAAAAGACTGAAACCCTATGTCTATGGGCCCATAACTATGGTATGGCTAGACTGTGAGTTTTCCTATGGGAGAGATGTTTTCCCTGCAACAGTTTTTTTTTTCTCCAGCAGACTGTTGCAGGTAACAGTTTGGAAACCACATTACACAGAAGAACACTCTTTTTTTCCCAAATGTTGAAGAGACGTTTAAGAACAGCAACACTGACCAGCCCCGTGCTGTTTTCTGTTTTGTGCGAATTGGAGAAAAAGGGGAGGTGGTGGAGGGGAAGAAGGGGTTTGTTTTGATTCCTTGTTATTTCTTTTTTTCTTTTAATTCTATTAATAAATTTCTTTATATTCTTTAAAGTATGAAGCCTGCTTTGCATTTCTCCGGATTCTTATCTCACAGTAGGTAAAAAGGCAAACTAAACCACTACAATTATTTTGATGTTTCCGCCCGGTTTTGAACTGGACCCGCTACAGAGTGGTAGCATTTGCTGTCCCCACTGTGAGGCTTTGCTGTATAACAATAAGAACTATAAATCTTATTCCAAGATCATCTGAAATTATCAAGAAACAGCTCGATGCACATAGCAAGGGTTCTGAGTCAAGCAGGAAGCATAAAAGAAACTAATGTTAACACTGAGGAAGTCACAATGTTATCCCTTCTCTTTTCTTTCAGTAAAGGACCTGGGAGTCCTGGCAAACATGAAGTTCAAGCTAAGGCAGTAATGCACCCAAGGCAACAATGAAGTTCCACAGCCTTCTGGGCTGCACCAGGAAAAGTATTGCCAGCAGGTGGAGGGAAATGCTTCTGCTCAGCACTGATAGAGCATCTGGAGCACTGGGTCCCCTCCTGAGTTCCCCGGTTCAGAAGAAACACAGACATACTGGAGATCAGTAACAGGCTACATGCATGGTAAGGGATTGGAGCACCTGTCATAAAAGGATGGCTGAGAGAGCTGGAACTGTCCAGCCTCCAGAAAAGATGTTTCAACAGGGATTTTATCAATGTGTATAAATGAGAACAAGTGTATTTATGAGATTTTGATAAATACACATTTATCAATGTGTATTTATGAGAACAAGTACAGAAGGTGGCACCAGACTCTTCAGTTGCATCCAGTGAAAGGAGAAGAGGCAATGAGTACAAACTGAAATACAGGAAATTTCATTTTAAATGAAGAAAAATCTTTTTCCCTGCAAGAGTATACAGGAAAAATTTGCTTAGTGAGATTAAGGAGTCTTCATCCTTATGATATTCAAAACCCAGCTGGACATGGCTCTGAGCAACCTACTGTAGTTAACACTGCTTTGAACAGGGGATCAAACTAATAGATCTCCAGAGGCACCTTTCAATCACAACTACTCTGTTACTCTATTCTTCTTCACTGTCTAAAGCTGAACTCAATTTTTTAACCTTCCATGTATGAAAGCAAATCTGTACTGAGCTTTTCTTCCAAACTCCTTAACACCTGACTGGTTCTACTGGATATGATTTAAAGAAGTTAGAAATTTTTTAAGTGGCTTTTTCAAAAGAAATGTATTTGAAAACTTCAGCAACTGCAGAAGAAGGGTGAAAAGGTCATTTAATGGGATGTGATTGAGATGCATTTCAAAAACACTACCAAAACAGAGTAGTTTTAGAAACATAGAAAATATGTTTTCAGCAGAAAAAAGCAGAGCCAGAAGAGGCCAACAAACTTATTCTATAGCCCACTGGGTTAAAGAGACCAGAGAAGTTACCAAGTTGTATCTGTTTTGTCATCCTGAGGGCTCCCTTTAGAGCCTGGCCAAACTTTGTCTTAGAACTGGAGAGGAGTATTTTGAGATCTGGGCTTTCCCATGATGGAGGAACATTAAAAAAAGATTAGCTCTTTCCCTGGTACTACGCACCATGATATTTCATGCTTGTGTCAACTCTGCTTCTTTTCCAACAAACTCGAACAGATTACATCAAAGATCAACATATGCCATTTGATCATAAGCCACAAAGGGTTCAGTTTTGTCAAGGTTTAAATCAAGGCTGAGGAGCAGATGTTCTGAAGCTTTGGGAGCATGGTGTGCATAGAGCCTGAGTTCTGATTCAGTCAAAATTAATTAGACCTTTCAAACAACCCCTTTCTACTCCTGTGGCTACACTTACAGAAACATTTGTCTCCTTCTGTCCCTGACAGAGTAACAAGGTCACGGCAAACTAACATTCCTCAAGGTTCTTCAAGAGGCTGTGCCACACTGGCTTGGAATTAAAAAAAAATGTTCAAAACTTTACTGACAGGAGTTCCAGCAGCCTTGGCAGACGGGCATTGTGTAAGAAAAGAAGTCAACCAGTGTGTTGGTAATTGTAATATTCAAGACATACCAGAGCTTTAAAATAAAAGGTAACCTGCTCTTTAAAAAGAAAAAACGTTCCTCTTGAATCACTAGGAAGATGCTGCTCTGAACACTATTACTTCCCCATCTGCTACTGAATCTTCATAGCAACATTCAGTTGATGCCAGCAGTCCCAGCTTAAGGGACTTCCCTCATTCCTGTGAAGGAAGGAATTTTCTGAGGTCTGTGTGAGCAGCTACTGTTCCTCAACACCTTCCTCTCCGAGACGTGTGAGGAAATCACTACAAAGTAAGTAGGATTGTTTCCTTCCCTTTTTACCTCTTTGCATAGAAGAAACGTGAACAAAGCCATGTGATTTCTTTTTACATTTCATTTTTTTCAGCTCCCTAAGCTCCCTAAACTCCATATCAAGGATATATAATGAAACCTTGATTCGTTCAGTGCTTGGACTGATGCACACAAAACTGAAAAGACCTGACCAAATGAATTTCTGATAAATAATTCAATCAGGTGTAGAGAAACAAGTGTCATTTCTTCTCTGAGCTACACTGTGCCAGGAGTCACAGTTCTTCCTCAGTGCTTGAGTGTCCATAATTAGCATAGCCCTATAGTGAGGACTATTACTTTGTATTAAAAATTCCACCATTTGGGAATTAAAACTGCAGATTATTTTGTGAAGCACACCCGAGATAAATCTTATTATATATAACAAATCTTTTTAAGTATTGACAAATGTAATAAAATTTCAAACGTGAAAGCGAAAGGGAAATTTTTACATTTCAATTCCAGCATTGTAAAGGAAAGTCTTTCATGCTTAAAATTCAAACTCAGTGTGTCAAGTAATTTCACTGTTACAGACTTGAATTACCTGCACTGGCCTGAGGGCATTATTCACTCTCTGAGAAAAATTGTACTTTAATATTGCCACGATTTTCCCAAGTAATTTTTATGCAGAAGCTAGGATGAATTTGAAACATCCATTTCAAGATTAAAGCGACAACATTTGGTTACTGCAGAGAACCATGTAATTGAGAACTGGGCTTAGGGATATGCCCAAAATTAAATATGGGAATGAGAAAATAATACTAAAAAAAGGGATCCTTATTTTGCCCTCTTTGTTTAACTTCTGGGATGCAGATATTAGACAGGGTTATAAAATACAAATAAACCCTTACTTAAAAATGTCTAGATGCAAGCACTATATTGAATGCTTGTGCTATATGGAAAGACCATCAAATTGCTGGGCACTATCCTAGCCAGTTTAATAATTTCTATCATATGCAGGAGGGAGGATAATCTTCCTGCTTAGTTTTAATGGATCCATTTTTTGGAAGCACTGATTTATCAATCTTTTTTACGGGTTATCTGCTGCCTGATCATTTGTTACTTCATATGAAACTGGGGACTGGTCCCAGGGCATGCTCTGAAGGAGTGTAACTCCACAACAGAGCCTGACATGAACTAGAGAGGACAAGAATTCAAAGTACAAATAAATATCCTTACCCAAAACTGTTTATCAAAAACCTTTTAGCAGCACGCTTTCCAGGTGAAACCCTAGATGAATCAGTTATTTTGCAGCTTTGAAGAAACGTGAAGATAGAAAATCTAATGCTTTTATATGATGTATTTCAACAGTAAATAGGGTAATGGGGAGTACCCAATGTTTTTATTATTTAAATAAAGTTTTTTGAAGGAAATTAGATGAAAAATTTTACTATGTTAAAAAGCAGTAGCACTTATCGAAAAAAAGCAATCAAACAGATTCTTTTCTTGAAGATTTCCCAGATTTGCTGTCTTATTTTTTGCACCAAGGCAGGGCCACTTCATTTCAAAATCAACCATAAAGCTGGTACCTCAACTGACTACTTTCAAGGGAACAATTTGTTTTAAAATCATAGAATTGTTTAAGTTAGAAAAGACCTTTAAGATCATCATGTCCAACTATTAACCCAGCATTGCCACATCCACCACTAAACCATGTCCCTAAAACTCACATCTACACATCTTAAATGCCTTCGGGGATGGTGACTCAACTACTTCCCTGGACTTTAATTCTCTTTGAATCTCATTGCCAGGTTTTTCATTATAGTAAAACACCCATTAACTAAGTATAACAAGGTTTTGGAGTAACTGTTGAGCATTAAGGGGATTTATTTGGTAACTGATAGAGGCTAGGGGAACATGACATGAGAGGTTTTAATAACTGAAGCAAGGTTAATATTGGTTCACATGTTTATTATTCTTATATCATCCTCAAATTCTTGCTCTGTGAGTCAATGAAGGCAGGAAAGAAGCAGCAACTACTTTGATGAATCAAATATGAAAAATTAGCCATGACAGAAGTTAATTTTTTTCCTCTTGTATCTTCACTGGAGTTGCCCAAAATTCAGTCTTGCTGGGAAAGAACAGTATCGTTTAAAAAAAAAAAAAAAGCCTCTTTTTAGAATTAAAGGCCTCCTTCCAGAACTACTACCCTGCTTTTTTAACAGGGTAAAAAGATCCACCAGTGACTGGTCTTCTAGAAACATGGTAAGAAATCAACCAGTAAAGGTCAGTACCTGGGGAAATATACCACATAACCAATGCATACTGTGCTCTTACTCACTGCAGCACGAAAAATTTAAAGCTACAAGAAGTAATTGTGATGTAACTGTGTATCGTGATCCACTGCCTGGATGGTGGTGAACGACTTTCTTGTTTTGGATTGCTTTGCTTGCATGCATGGCTTTTGCTGTACCTATCAGACTGTCTTTCCCTCAACCTACTTTTACCCTTCTGATCCTCTTTCCCATCCCATCAGGTGAGAGTGACTGAGCAGCTTGTGGGGCTTGGTTGCCAACTGGAGTTAAATTATGACATAACCAAGCTACTATACCATAGGATGAAATTGAAATTACAGTGTCAAAATTTACAATTGTGACAATGTACCATAACATCAGCTAAAATTAAGGGCATTTTCTCCTTTAGCTAAATTATTTCAAAATTTTGATTTTTCTGCTAAGTTTTTACTTACCTGACAAGATTTATCATTGTTCTTCCTCCTCTGCTACTGAAATGCAGCCCTGATGACTCTATCACTAAGTGGCTGAGTTGGTCTGAAGTTATCACCTAGGATTCCATCAGAGCCCTCTAAAAGTTCAGCACCTTTAACATGAGTCCTCAGTCTTCGAAATTCCTCTATCTGTAAGACAGAAAAACAGAAATGAAGAAGCTGAGACACATTCTTCACTGTTGGACTAATTATCAAAACCAGCCTTGTCCAGCCAATTCTGCAGCTTTGAAAATTGGACTGTTCAGGTACCATATGTGAAGTCAATATACATTAATCGCATTTTAAAATAGTTATCAGCGCTGTCAAAACATTTGAGATATAGAGAAAAACAAGAACTCTTATGCACGTGGTTTGGCAAACTTATCCTTTGCCTTTTCACAACTACTTTTAGGATCTATAACCATCTTGGCCATTGCAGATTACATCCTATGAATCAGCTTTACTGTTGAGTGTTGAGACTAGAAATTCTGGTCTTCTTCAAAGAAGTGCATTTCAGGAATAACTTGCTTGACTATAAATTGTTTTGAAATTCTCCTGGTTATTTATTTACTGCCTGAAACTGTTGTTATCTTCTAAACCAGAAGAATACTGAACAGATTCTTAGCTTTAGAGGATGTCTACTGACATTTTATATGGAAAAATACAATTTTTATGATCAAAACAAAATATTGCTTCAAAAGATCTGTAGATGTAGATAGTTAGAAAGTCAAATACAGTAAAAAATAAATATAAAATATTTCAACTGAGTCAAAACAAATATGTTTCTTGCTTATAGACTCTTTTTAGGTTTTTCTAAATCTAATCTGGTGTAGGGAAGATGTCCTAGGTTACAGTGTA
>WEIT01017397.1:0-10880 GCA_013389985.1 Dryoscopus gambensis | reverse complement strand
TCTGAGGTAACACTAACTGCACATCAAGAAAGGACTGAACTCATTCCCCTGAAATATAATCTGCATGTTAGACATGTTAGAAGCCAACATTCAAGTCAATGACTATTTGTTTTAACTTTTTATTCACTTCTGTTTTAAATTATCTATTTGAAGAAGTGAAATGTAAAATTAATTTAACTTAATCCATAAAATATGAAAAAAATTAAGTCTTTGAAGACTATGTCATNNTTTGAAGACTATGTCATGAACTATTGACTTTTACTAAACTGTACAGACAGGGTCACGTTGCTTCTGTAGACACTCCAGGATTCTGTTGCATGATCATAAAATATAGCTGAAGATATGTTAGAGAAACAAATCTATTAAATAGTTTGATTGCTAGTAAAAATTCTGAGGACAACAAAAATATTTTAAAATAATCTTTAAACATGCTTACCTAAGTAAAGAGGTTCTCACATGCAGGAAGTTAATCTTCATAAATTCAAACTCACTGAGGCTCTAGCTGCAGTTTTCTGTATTTGTTGTCTCTGGATATGACAATACAGAACATTAAAAATTAGAAAATATAAACACCCAATCCACAAAAGCCTACGCTCTTCTATTAACTACAGGTAAGGAAACCTGTAGTGGGAGCCTTTACGAAAATCAAAAGACAGAATCTGGCTCAGAACCATGAATGAAATAACATTACATGCCTTGCTTATAAAGACCCTTGAACTAATATTGGAAAAATAATAGCAATAACAAAATCATACCAATGTTGTCAAGGTTAGTTTAATAGTAAAATCTCTTCTATTTGTACCGCCATAACATTTTTCAAAATTATTCACTAAGGAGAACTTCAGGCTGAGTAGTCACCAAGTGTTGATTAATAGCCTATTTAACTCCAATTGAATTTAATGTAGCTTCCAGTCATCCAAGTAGTTTTCATTCCAGTTTCACAATAACATTAGCTAACTGACATTGTGAGAGATGTCAAATCACATGGCAATGATTAGTCCATATCATATTTCTGAAAATTACTTCACACAAAAATATAAAAATTAAATAGCAGGAAATCCTGAAAAGAAAGACATTTAGTTATAGTTGTCTCTATAAAATGAACTTTGCACTCTAATTCTGAAGCATTCACTTGAAGAACTTGATCCGTTACTTACTTGCTCATATGGCCCCTAGCTTCCTGGGGCAGGGCAGAGTTTTTCACAGATTTGTAAGACATAACACTTCTTTTCTGTTTTGATGACTACTAGCTTCTATCAACTGCAGGAACACTGAAATATGCCTTGGAAACCATCAATAAAATGTGTCTCCTTGGGCTGATCCTGTGAACTTCATGAAACAAGACATCATACTAGTTAGTATGTTTGTGGTCTTTGTCCAGAAACATATACAAAATTTTCATAATATCTGACAGCTTGAATTTTCAATGAAATTTCTCACTTATCCTAGAAAAAGGTCTCTTTTTTAACATCCTCTGTAACGTTTTTATTCTACTTTTTTTTATTTAGATTGTTCACTTCCCCATAGATGCAGTTTAAGTCCATTGTTGGTTATATGCATATCTTTCAATGTGATCTCAAAGCTGTCTTCATCACTGCAGTGCAGTTGACAGCTGCCAAGTAGAGAGACCAAATGCCTCTCCGAAGAGGAGAGACTTCACTGTAGCTGGAGTTCAAGCTGCTCATTCTTTGAATAATGAAGAAAAGGATAAAAAGATTAATTTTAGCATACTACATTCAGATCCTGAACTTCCACTTTGTTGCGTTGGATTTCACCAGGGCACATCACGTTTCACTAAAGCTCCCATTGCACACAGTAAAGGTTTTACAGCTGCTCAAATCTGACCTAACTCACTAGGCCTCCTCTAACATACATGTACTAGGAGAACAACATTAAATTTTATTTCCCCAGTAATTTCTCCCATGAAAAGGATGATTTGGGGTCAACAGTTTCCTCCATAAGCAAGACTTGTCTGAACAAATCTTTCCTATAGCACTGAATCAGCTTACTGTCTTTTATAATAATTAAATTATTAAAAAAGAAAACAAACGAAGCAAAAGAACATAAGACATTTCATCATACAGTATCAGCTTTCTCACTCTCAAATTAAAATTCCTTGGCATGAAAAGATTTACCTCAGACTGTTACTGTTTATTTATATAGTAGCACTTATAGGTAAACTTAAGCAGACCTAAATATCTGTCAATTTATACCAATGTTTGACTTTTGGTAAGAAATGAAGCAGAGAAACATTAGTTAAAAATTGAAAAAATCTTCAGAATAAACTTGTTAAAGCCTTTTTTGCATAAAGTAAAAATAGGTACAAAGTTTCATTGTATAAGTTATAGCTGCTCTGCACCAAGGGAGATAGGAGATTTCTTGATGTTGCACCAGCAACTGTGGTACAGTCAGTCTCCTCAGATGTAAGATGGATGCATACCTCCATCCCAAAGTTACCCACTTCCAAGGTACAATTAGCCCTCACTGAGCATGATGTATGACTAGAGCCACTCAAGCTCCACCTAAACATAAAGAAATAGTATTAAAAAATAAGTTAAGAGTGGAGACAAGTTAGAGAAGACTTTATTGTAACTTCTGGGAGCAGTCGACAGGCTGAACCTGTCTGCCATAGGGACACCTATTGGGTAGGACTTATACTCAATGTATGACGAATGATTAGTGATTATAGCTTGTCTATATATTGCTTTGAATATGTTTTTGCAGTTAGATACTATCACTAGCAATCTTTGAACCTCAACCTGTCGCAATTTTTTTAATAAAGAGCATTACTCTAAACTATTAGTGTGAGTCCTTCAAGGGTGCTGGCAGTCGCTGGCAGCAGGTAACATACTCGAATAAAAGTGTGGAGATCCAGGAGGGGATCTCTCTTACGCTAGTGGTCTGTGTCCCTTAGCAAGTTAGTCAAACTGCTCTCTGGTCCAGCAGATTGCTCAGCAGAGAGTCTCCATAACAGGACACTGACAGACCAGTTCTTGGCTTTCCTGGGGCACTGACAGAGCAAACACAGAATGTTTGAGGACATCTCCCCTTTCACATGACAAAGAGGGATGCTGACAATATGTGTAGCTATGCGTATTTGCACACAGCATGAGCCAAAGAATTTAGCCCTGTAGTTTAAACTTTTGCTCTTGTAGTCAGAAGAACTATTTGTGCTTAGCAGCAAGCCAGCCATAAGCAGTGGGACTGTACAGCAGGGCTGGAGCCTAAAAGTCTCCAAGAGGACAGATGGAATGCCTGAAAAGTAGGATTTGCTGCTAAAATAATATATCTCTGTACCAGCTTGCAGTGAAAGTGTAATTAGCTGTGGATACGTAGAACTAGAGGTATTATCATGCTCAGCTAGGTAGCTGCCACTGTCAAACTTGCTGCTCTTAATGTTCCAAAGCAGTTACTCAGAATCACAAAAATGGTTGTAATCTGTAAAAAGTATACTTTTAGAATAACATGCATATAGTAAATTATGTATTGATATTTATCCACATGTTCAGACATAGATACCACCCACAGTTTTTCTGAAATAACTGAAATGTTTGCAGTGAGTCTTTGCCATTTTTTAGTCTCAGTGTGTTTCAACTTTTAAAGTTTTAAACTTCACTGTCTTCTTCTTTTAAACCTTTTTTCTATAAACTTCCAAATGTATGACAGAGGAGGGAAAAAACCAAACATGGAAAACTTCAGTTCTTACAGTGAGCTTTTCAGAGTGCTAGAGCAACAGCAGTCAGAGAACAAATGGAAGTTCCAACAGATTTTGAACTTTAGTGCTTATTTAACACTACATCAAGCTCATTTCAATCATTAAGTAGAGATCTAAAATGCAAAACAGCAACAAAAATAATCACTTACTTTTAGGAATCCTCCTAAGCTAATTTATATCATGAAGCCATTAAAATATTCCAGATATGAAATCATGTCTTCACAACTCAGTTGAAATAATTTCAACCACCTAATAAATTATAGCATTAAATAGAAATGCTGCAGTGTTTTTTTATTAATTTTGTGTATGGGCAGATAAATTCATGTATTTCTGTATAAAGGCAAAATATAATAGTCATTTGATTAACACTTTAGACTTATTTACTAAGCTGTCATAGTCTCCTGTGTTTGTTATTTGTCTACCTCCATTTTTACTTAGTCATAATCTGACAAAAACTAATCAGTGTTTCTTGTCTTACCATCACTTGGAAACATGGGTTATTTAGGGCTTCTTTTTCAGATATTATATAGAAATTCATAAGGTTTAAGACATGATGCGACTATTACCAGCCACTGGAATACCACTAGGCTACAATCTTACATCAGTCCTTTAAATATCTCAGTTCATTTCCTATCTTCATTTCAATATAATGACAGAAACACACCTTTAAAATAACGTGCTACTGAAGTCACTGCACTGGTCTATAGAAACTAAGTGTAGTATTAAGTTGCTTCAAATGTGAAGTTTCTTATGTCTGATTGGGAGTCCATTATGGAAACACCTGATCGATATATCACTAAGTGGACACTCAGTAAATAGATGAACAATAGCTTACAGTTTGATCATTAAGGCCAGTGACATCCTAAATTTCCAAGCTGATGGGATCTGAATATTGCCCATCGTGTCACGTGGTCTTAACTTTAGGCAGAACTAAGCAATGGATTAATGGCTTAATTTTATAATTTAAGTGAAGGTTAACTACATAACAAAAGGAGCAGGTAAATGAATCACAGAAATTTATTTATCCACATAGTCAAAGAAGAAGGAATGAGATTCAGATCTCCTTGTTGCTTTACTCATGATACTGCATCTATCTAGATAAGAATATTCTCTGCCTTTTCATCTCTAAGAGCTCGAGTTCTCTCAGGCTTTGCACTAGTCTGGTTTCTGCTGTCACAGGACACAGATCCAAGCCTTGGGAGTAGAAAATCTGCTCACAAACTACAGCTGTCTAATACATGTAAAAGATGTTCTCAAAGGTGCCAACACCTGGCCAGCACAGCCCTGAAATTGTATTGGCTGCACAAGACTTGTAGTTAGCTCAGCCAAGAGACCCAGCCATCCATCATTCCTCTCGGAGGAAGCTGAGTTCAGTTATTCTAGTATGGAATGTATTTGCTTCTATTTATTCCTTCTTGATATCCAGAATGTTGTAATTCTAATACTAGTGCTTCAGTGATCTATCCTTTCCCACAAGCTCCCATGCATATGCTTTTTGTGTTTATCTTCTTTTTTTATTACCTGTCTGTTTTCTGGTGGCTTTTGAAAAATTCAGACTAAAGTAAAGAAATAATCAATTACTGCTTAGAGCAAAGGAAGAGCTCAAACACAGAACATTGCCAGATCCACTGCAGTGGTTTGTCTTCTGCTTCTTGTATTTATTCACAGACTTCAGGCTACTTCGGTTCTTTGTTTTCTCACTGATCTTCCGTCTTGTCTTTTCTGCAGTGTTGAGTCCTTCTTCTCCCCATAATTTCCCAATCTTTATTCTATTTATCCCTAAAAAGCCCATCTGGTAATCAAAATTGAATTGAAAATTAAATAAATTTTAAATGTATACACTTTTGCACAAACGTAGTTGTTATAGCCCAGAACTGCCCTTGTGCACCTCTGTGAAATGCTTCAGTTAGGATCAGCCTCTTCAGAAAATCGCTGTATAACCAAGGAGCTAAAAAGGCACTTTGAGAGCCCATCAAAGATGTGATTCACTCTCTGGAGGAACTTGATTTTCTGTTTACCACGGTGAGAATGGTGGGGGTGATTGTGCAGTAATAGTGCTTCTGGCAATGCCTTAGCCAGCTGGGAGGAATCTGGTCTCATTCCTAGGTAAATGACAGGTTGAGAAATAAGGAGATAAGTAATGCTGTTGTATTCAAAAGAATTCTTCTTGTACCCTCACTGGTCCCCTGCAATGTGGTAGCAGAATTCTCATAAGCCGGTTTATCCAGCTAAGCAGAAATTTACCTGGTGTGCTTGCTTCATGCCCTCCACGTGTATGGAATGAAACCAACCCTAAAAAGCAGTCAAACCTGTGTTTCACCAGAAATATGAGCTGACAAATCATGTTTGTTTCTCATTACCAAATACAGAGGTTAAAGTGGGAAAAAAGTGAATTGGGTACTTTTCAAGTGCAATTGCACAACAACAGTAGCAACCATATAGCATTTCTTAAGAGACTGAACACTTAACTTGCACTCTAATCGAAAGGATTATGTATGTAACATATGTAACATTGCCATCTAGTGACGTCAGCTGTAACAACGTGCTTGAACAGCTCCCAGATATTTACACAGCCAGCTCCAGTCACAACAGCCTCCTTCATTCTTCCCAGTCTTCCAAATATATTACGTGGCACTCATATTTATTATACCTTCTCCTACACTTAAACAGGAATTGTGTAAGAACTTTTTGAATCGGCATCTAACACAATTTAAAGGACTGTCAGTAATAAGGAAGTTACTCAGGGAGGCTAGCAATAAGATCACATTACTTCTAAAAAAACCGAAAAGGTTTGTTCTTATAGATTTTTGGTTGTGTGTTACTATATCTGCTTGTCGTGGCTTACAAATGGTATTCTTCATTTTATTAGTTCCACTAAAACCAGGCTGTCACTCGTTCCCCCTCCCCCTCTAATTGGAAGCACAAAAGGCAAAGATCATGGGTTGAGATAGAACAATTTACTGGAAACAGCAAAGAGATAAGAAAATGAACAGTAATAGCAATTAATTAATAACAAAAGGTATAAGATGAAACGATTTACATGGAAAGCCTGTGACAAATGCCGGTTGGCTCCTCTCCACTTTTTTTTCTCCCCACGGGAAGGAATACCCTCCTCCCGGGAAGTGAGAGCCCGTCACTCCTGCCCCTGGCAATGATGTGAGGTGGAATAGAACCACCTCTGAGCCATGCCCCTTAGGCTGCGCCCCCTCCCCGCCACAGAAAAAAAATTAACTCTGTCCTGGACAGAACCAGAGCACCGCTAGAGGTATATTCACTAAAAGTTCTGTGTTTTCTCCAAAATCAACTTCTTGAGAACCTTCCAGCTCATATTTAAGAAATGAAAAAATTAATGACTCAAACAGATCTGAATATTAGGCAGTGGTGGCACTGACGTGAACTGTCATAAGGGATATGCAACTATTTCATATACATGGAAATAATCTCTTGAAGGGGACTTAAGTGCATGCTTCAAATGAGATTGAGTGTGGGATAAATCTAAATTATACAAGATCAAATACATCTTCTGCAGGATGACCTTAGACTCGTTGCCTAATTTTAGACCAACAACTTTAGATGAGCACATTTGAAGACAGGAAATTGTATCAATATAGGCATTCAGAAAGCTCAACACATCTAATCTTCCTTAATATTCCACCTCAGCATTCAACTGTTTGGATGCCTTCCTTATTTTCCTGAAGTAGAGGGCTTTCCACATAGAAGAGACTATGCAATAGCTCAGCTTCTCACACACAACTCAGCGGTACTCATTGGAAAAATGGCATTCTGGGGAAGCAGGCACATGCCATAAAGACATAATTGATACATCTCTGCCATCATGACAACACATCTGCTCTTGTGGTACACTAAGACTGAGAAAAATAGGAAAATATCATGGTAGTTTATTAATATATCCACTGACTCTGTAGGCCATCTTATGACAACTTGATGCATACAGGTGGAAGCATTTGTTCTACTTTTATATAGGAATATGGAGAAAAAGCCTCAAACTTTGATTACACATAATTGTGTGCTGAACCAAAGGCCACCCCAAGTAATTTTCATCCAAGTGGTTTTGCCTTTTTTGGTAAGATTAATGTTCACTTACACTTTTTTTCTTCCTTCCCCCTTTCTTCCTGTCCTGGAAAACACGAAAAATGCCTTGAACTTTTTCATGTATCTACCATTTTGAATAATTTTTGATTGAACTGGAACATGAATCACAATATCTGTAGGAAGCTCTAAACTCTTACAGTCTGTCACCGTCTTAAATGTACAGTGTGAGTGTATTGCCTTACTCCAAAATGTGTCTTGTCCCTCAGAATACCAGAATGCTAGCTACAGAGCTTTAATTTTATGTTTAAAGAAGGCTTTTATACAAAAATGTACAGTTTCATAAGGCACAATACTTGTGAAGAGCTACCAACTTGGACTTATTCATGAATTGTAGTGCCCAGAATGTTAAACAGAATATTTTGTTTGATTTTCTTTATGAATTACAAGGACAGTTTGTGGAAGGTATTCAAAATGTCAGCTATACTTATGTTTCTATAGAAATTTATGAGCATTTCCTTATTTATTGGCTTTAAGGCTTGCAAAAAAGAAAAAAACACCAGTCACAATCAGAGACTTTTCTTAGAAAAGGCAAGTACATATTTGCCAGATGGGCAAAAAGCACTGGGAGTTGATCTTGAAGCTTTAAATTCTACTTCTTTCCATCAAAAATTGTACCACATATTAAAACACACAACAAAATTCAAAATGGCACCCTAAATATATATAGAATTTTTTAATCCCATTAAAGATTACTGTACCTTGTGCTTTACTCCATAAATGAATGAAGTGAAATTAAAATAAATTAATAATAAGGGATGCAAAAAAATGTAAAGGGACACCTTTCCCTGTAATCTTTTCTGAAAAACGTTCCTGGATACATTTAAGGTAGTGATAACTTCTAGCTAAAGGAGTCAGCTTATATTCAGGCAATGTTATCATTATTCAAGGGAGAGAATTATATACTCTGGGAACTGGAGTACATGCACAAAATTTGATGGTGATGTAAATTATCAAGCCAATGTCCAGAGGGAGCATGCTGTAAATAGGAATCGTATCTTTAATACCGTCCTCACTAGTATCGTAGTCTGCCTCTAAAACAGCTGAAATTGGAAATTTTTCAGAACAAAGTGAAAGGTTTAACTCTAGTCTCAAATAAATGTTTGTTCATCCTCCCTAATACAGGGCAGTCTGCACCTACCTTTCTCCAAGACATAAGCCTCTCATGGATGCAACAAAAAATTAAGAACCAGTCTCAAAAATTTCCCAGTAAGAGAAACTAAATTAAACCTCTCTCCTGCCTTACCTGTGGATAACCTTCTCCATCCAATGTCTCTTTTTAGCTACATGGATAGTTTCTTTCTCTTCTAAACACTATCCCTTTATTCTAATGCATGCACTTTCTTTCATGTGCAGATGGCAGTTATAGCACAGAGTCTGCTGAGAACAGCTGACAGTCTGCGGAGTAAATATTGCACCCATGGAGATGTTTCCACCTGCTGACCATGACTAATGGAGAATTTCAAAAGGTAGGGCAAAGAGGTAGGAACCCAAACCCATGAGTAGAAGTAATTTTCTGTAATGATGTCCTGGACTCATCCAGGATGTATTTTAAAATTGAGCACTACTATGAGAATTTTATAGAAAGAAACCTGACAAATTAGGTGCCTTGGTCAAGGCCTGCAGGCATCCTGTAGAAGACAGCTTGTCCCTCAAGAGCACGTCAGTATGAAATCCCTGCAGTGATGAAGCACAGTCACCTAACTGCACACTTAAAGGTGATCCATGAATATGTTGTTAGAATAACACCTTTTGCTAGATAAACAGTGCTAGTGTAAAAAATGAAGTTTTCATCAGCTGTATATGAAACATTAATAAGTACAAAAAGAAAAACTAGAAGAAAAATGAGATGGTTACTTCAAATAGTAAGTAGTTTAATCCAGAAAAACACAGACATAAATCCTTTCCTGCAAAATTTCTGATGTTCTCTGGAAATCAAGTTTTGTTTGAAGCCAGTACTATATATGTTACTTTAATAAATACCCACAGCAATGATTATTTATCATTTTGTAGTTTTAACGATCCAGAAGACATTATGTATCAGTGCTTGCAGTGTTATTACTACAATTCACATATAACTACAGGCATTACAAATAATGTTTTTGAAAGAATAGTACTTTAAAAATGGTACTAATTAAGGTAAGAATATTGTGTTGCTCAGAATAGAAGATTGTTGTAAAGTAAATTATCCTTAAGAAAGAAATTTAATGTCTTAAAAATGAAATTATTACAAAGGCAGAAGAAAGAGAAATTGCCAATTTCAAAGATACAGATGGACAGCATCCAAAACACAGCAGTCCCAAAGATATTTTTGTTTACCATTTGGCGTTACAGAGTAACATGCAAATTCAGAGCAAACGGATTCTACAGATGATTAATTTTCTAGTTTAATGTATATCAGCTCTTCATTTTGCAAGGGGATGGTCAGGTAAACAGGAAATACTATTGAGTGCTTCTCTGGCTGTCTGCCATGCTCCAAATGATGGCTAATAAAATTACACCAACACTTGAGAGATTGTCTTAAAAGTAAAAAAGAATGTTTTAAGGTGAGAATCTCAACATTATAAGTTTATCTTAAGAAATTGTCCGCATCTAGAAGTTCCTGCTTTATTATAATACAGATATTCTGAGCTCTGACTTACTTTCCATAGCATGTTTTCTGTTATCTGAATAAATATTTTAATATCCTGTTACTTACCCTTATGCAGTGAAAGCTATTTACACATTTTAAAAGTTTGAAAAAACGGTGTTTCTGTACTGAAAATCATTGTGTGGTGTTTTGACTAAATCATGAATTAAGCTTTTCAATCAAAAAAGAAGTAAGAAGCAACTAGAAAGCGTTGAAAGGATAATAAATATTAGATCCTGTCCTTGATTTCTTCCATTATAAATTTGATAAAATTATAGGAATTATGAATGCATCCATTCAGTGTCATCTAGCAGCAAAAAAAAATTTTCATCAGTAACACTCGAGGATGGAAAAAAAGCTCTTCAATTCTTAGGTGCAAAATAGCTACCTTGAGTTCTTAAAGCAAAAAAGAAAAAAAAAAGGTAA
>WEIT01017391.1:0-11023 GCA_013389985.1 Dryoscopus gambensis | reverse complement strand
CTTATGTTGGGGATGCCAGAACTGGACACAGCTCTGCAGGTGGGGTCTCACCAGAGCAGAGCAGGGCAGGGCAGAGCAGATGGGCAGAATCCCCTCCCTCGCCCTGCTGCCCACGCTGCTTTTGGTGCAAGCCCAGGACAGGTTTGGCTTTCTGGGCTGTGGGCACACACTGCTGGCCCATGTTGAGTTTTCCATCAACCATCACCCGCAGGTCTTTCCCACAGGGCTGCTCTCAGTCACTTCTCTGCCCAGCCTGTGGATGTGTCTGGAATTGCCATGACCCAGGTGTAGGACCCTGCACTTGTACTTTGTTGAACTTCTTGATGTTCACACAGTCCCACCTTTCAAGCCTGTCCAAGGTGCCTCTGGCTGGCATCCCTTCCCTCCAGCGTGTGGCCTGCCCCACACAGCCTGGTGCCATCAGGGAGCTTGCTGAGGGTGCTCTCGATGCCGCTGTCCTTGTCACCAACAAAGGTGTTGGACTGTGTCGGCCCCAGTACCAACCCCAAGGGACATGTATAATCCTCTTTGCTTCTTGTATGAATATTTATAAGCACAAGAAGCAAAAACCAACCAACCAACCAAACAAAAAAGCAACCAGGAGGCCTTACTGTCCTTAAAGAAAGCAAAATAGATTGGTCTTCAGTTAAAACAGGTAACAGAAATAAAATTCAAGCTCAGACAAGCTGTAGTTCTAACCTAAAAGTAACAGTTCTAACACCTGTAAAAGAACACAGCATGAGACAGATCCAAATGTCCAAAAATCTAAGAGCTAACAGACAGCAAAACTGCAAGGCAAGGAAAATCCTCACAGATAAGACATTACAGAAGATAGGACTAACCTAAGAATATCTGGACTATGTATTCTGCACAAATAATTGAAATACTATCTGGTTACGGTCTCAGTTTCTGAAATTGCATGATTTTACCTATAACTAAGGAATGAAAAAATTCTATACTCCCATTAAGTTTTGTAAAAATAATATTTTTTACATATAAAAATATTATATTTAAGTGCAAGTCCTATAGGATATACCTGGTACTTCATAAAATGACAATGCATTTCCTGTTAATTTCCATGCATTAGATTTTTTTGTATTTAGAGAAGAAAAAATCTAGAAGTTATTTCTGGTAATATCTCTTGCTCTGCCTACATTTAAAAAATTAATGTCAGCCAACAGTTCAATATTTTATGCAGCACTATTCTTTTAATAATTAATAAAACAGGAAAGTGCTGCAAGTTAATTCAGTCAGTGAGCAGAGTATGAATGTAGAGAATGGGGTCATGAAATGAAGGAAGAAAAATTAATTACGTGTATTGTCACAGCCATTTAACTATAATTACCTGCAAATATGAGAAAATTGAAAAGTAAAATTAAATACCTCAGTGTCAAAATGTAGCATCAATGCAATGACGCTGTTCTTTAGAACCTACTAATTATTTTTGCGTTGTGTGATTTCTTGTTTTCTTACTGTATATGAATAGCAGTAGGCATTTCCTTGGACAGGGGAAAAGCAGTGGAAGAAGCTCGTGAGAATAATTTTGGAAAGGGCACAAGGGAATATGAAAAGAAAGACTAAAAAGGATTAAAAAGTCTTCAACTAATCTAGCTACTTGAAAGCAAATTCAGTGAAAATGAAACATATTTCTAGTTTACTTTTCATAAAATGTTCATATCCCATGAGGACATCAGCATGGGTACAATGGTACAGTATTTGCCACTGCTTCTAGATTGTTCTAGCAGCTGGATATTCAGATGTTTGTCAAAGGTTTTGACAACAATTACGAAAGAAATGGAAAAAAATAAAAGCAAAGAAGCAAAGCTTCTGCCCAAAAGTAAGGAAGTATACACTTTTGACATCTGGCAAATCATCTCACACTTTTCAGTCACAAAGAAATGTCACTGTATTGAGAGGTAATAAATACATACTTATGACTTGAAAAATGTCAATGACCAAATGACCAATGTCATTCAAATTAACCTAAACATCAGAAGGACAGAATGCTGTTGATTGCTCAGCATCATAGCTCAACTGTGCCTGCAGTCTTGACCCAAAATAATTCCCCGTTCCCTCCTTCTGATCTCAGTCTTCTCAAATAGCAATTTCTGCCAGTCCTAGCATAAAACATTTTGTTGTCTAGAGTTTGAAATTTTTTTTTAATGTTTTGGTTGTAATAAGAAAGCAAGTAAAAACTGAACACATCAAACATTTCACAATATGTTAACACCTGTTACAATTAAGTTTCTCTTAAAAGTCATCATACACAAGACAGGTTATGAGCTACTTACTTAATGAAAACAAGTTTTCTTGCTACACCAAAAATCGCAGAATTGGAAAAAAACCCCAATATAATGCACAAACAGAAATTTACTATCAAGGCTCACAGAGATTCCTTCACTCTAAGGATAACTGGGCTGTCCTGTGGGATTATTAGTAAAATCACCAGTGTCATACATAGATAGATAAGAAATGTGTTTAGAACAAGTCAGTGAAAATGCAGTATTTTTCTTCCATGAGTAGGGATGGATGGCTGAATGCACACTTTCTAGGACCAGCCTTACTAGTTTTCCCTGCTGCAACCATTGTGGCTGGCCTTTGTTGCCTGGGGTTCTGATTTGTCTCCTGCCTACCTGCACTCTTTATTCATGACCATACTTCTTTTCCTTGCAGAATTAAACTAGGCATTGTTCATTTATATAAGTTCTGTGGCAAAATTTAGTATTGAATCTCTCTCATGCAAATTGTAAAATATAACAAAAGCAGAGAGAGGAAAGCATAAAGATAAAAGGGGACTGTAAAAAAATTCATTTACTTCTTGGCACTATTTATTATTTGGCCCTCATAAACCCACTAGCTTAAGTCTCATAATCGCGGAGGTGAAAAAGTGTATTTTTCTCTGCATCTCCTGAGCTCATTGACTAGGAGATTTTATAAAAATTAATTCAGAGAGCAATCAGAGTAAGAGTCAACTAAGATACAGCCAGATGACAATAGTAACTCCCGATATTTTGCTTTTTCTTCTGTTCTGAGTGTTTTCTGTGGGAAGATAAATGAATGGTTTTATATTTCTACTTTTACATTAATTGTAATCCACTATAAAGGTGTTCAGATAGTTGGCTATACAACATAAACTCTATTACGCTTGTGTCTGTGAGCACTAACTACATTAGAAGGAAGCTTTAACTTTCTCAAGAAGGAATTTATCTAAATGGCAGATTACACTTTAGAATAACTGCTTGCCCCAGCAATTTCATCTGATTTTTGAACATACTTTCAGAAACAAAGTGCTACACACGCTTTAATCCTCTAGGCTTGAAAATGGCAAATTCGCAAATAAAGTTTTATTATCTGAACATACGAGAGGACTAGATCACAAACCTCACTTTTTGTTAAAAAGCACAGTATAACTATTCATGCACCTCAAACCATTACAGTTTCTCCACCAATTCATTCATTACTTTACCCATCATTAATAGAAAATAACAAAATTAAATTCAGCATTTGCTCAGCTATACAAGGTGCCAATTTTGTACCGATAGTTCTGGTATTTCTGCAAGTTGAATTGCTGACAGAAGACCCTTGAGCCAACTACAGTTCAGTGTCTGACACCTTTTGACACTTTTGCATTGTATCACATCTGCCATATAGTTTGCTTTAAAGCAGGTGGCACTTTATGACCTTCTGTCTAGCATTTAATCCTTCAGGGGAAGCCCATGGGACTCTCCTACCTAGTAACTCCAGTAGCACCACTTGAATTGAAAAGCAGGTGGACCCCTAGAGGAACAGGGTTTTTAAAATTTTGTTTTACTTTTCTTTTAAACAAAAAGTGTGGCAAGAGTTTGTACTTTGCTTTCCATACTCCATGAGCAGTTGCTTTCTTTCTTAGTGCTCAGTGAGGTCCTGAGAATAGTTTGCACATCCCTTCACCGATTCCTACAGTAGAGGGTTAAGAATGCTCTCCCAAACAATCTCAATGATTACAGTGTTTCAAGCAAGCTGCTTGATAAGACTTACTCTCAGGCATCCCATACCATCTGTGAACCCATGATCACCCAGCAGAGGCAACACAGAAACCACAAACACAATCCAGTAAGTGCTACTCACTTTGCACAGCATGAAGTTTTGACATGAGCAACAAGGTAAACTGGCAAAGAATTCTTAAAGCAGATGTTGATGTGACTGACTTTGGCGAGAGATCAAAACTCTGGAATCTCAGAGAGCAGTTTGTGTTGACAACTGCTCAGGCATATTACAAGATGGTCAGTGAACAACTGAAAAGAAACAGAAATGTCTAAGTGTTTCATAAATATTTAATCAGACTATCTTCCAAACTGTAACGGATTTGGGCCATGTTTCTCAGAAGCTGAGAATAAGAAAAGCTTCCCCTGCCTGACAAATTGCTGAAGTTCTCTTCCATTGACTGAAGTTCTAGACAGCATATAACCTTGACATTTCAAAGTTATAGGGCCTTTTCAGAAGACATCAACTATGAAGTGGCAGCAGTGCTTTTCATTAACCAGTTTATGAGGTCAAAGACCACAGTTTCTTGTAATCTGTAATACATTTTGTACACTTTTCTTTTGTATTGAAGACAATGAAGTATTGTGAGGGGCTTTTTGGACTACTATGGTATTTTAATTTAACAGTAAGTGTTCTTAAAAACCTGATTATATTGTTTGCATAGAATAGAATTATGTTTAGCAGACTGTACCCATCTTATGCACAGAGTGAGAATGTCACAAAGGGTCAGACAGAAGGGAGTAAATAAACTCAGCAGGAATGACCCTTTGACAAATGCAGTGCTGAGTAAGAACATTTGTGTGGTACCTTGAAACTCTGCAATTTATTGCCACAAACAAGTTCATAAATCATCCTGAAGGTCTTGCCTCAAAACCATTACGTTTACCTTTAATAGGCTGCAAATGTACAATCTATTTTAACAGCTTTATGATGATGCATTTTACCACAGGATTCCTAAGATCTCATATGAATACGGGCAAACAGCTTAAAAAAATATTTAAGAAAGAAAGCATATGGTAGCATTTACCTCACCCACTAGCAGATCACATTTTCTAGTTCAAGTCCATCAAACTGTGTAACAAAGAACACCTAAATTCATTTGGAAAAATGGTGGAAACTGAATTTAAGAAAATGTTTAAATATTCTGAGAAAAATTTGGCTAGGATACCTGAGCTGAAAGCCCATCACACACAGGAAGAAATAAAAATCTCAGGGTTTTTTATTTATTTATTTTCATAGAATCATAGAATAGTTTAATTGGAAGAGACTTTTTAAGGGTCATTTTTTCCACCCCTCTCCATTTGGCCTTGTCGAACCTCATGAGGTTTCCATAGGTCCACTTCTTGAGCTTGTCCAGGTCCCTCTGAATGACATCCCATCCTTCAGGAGTGTCATCCCACCACTAAGCTCAGTGTCATCTGCGGGTGCACTTGATCCTTTTGTCTGTGCCATTACTGAATACATTAAATAACACTGCTCCTGGTATAGACCACTGAGGGCACCACTTGCCGCTGATTCCCACTGGAACACTCACCACTACCCTCTGGATGTGACTGTCCACCCACTTCCTCATCCATCGAACAGTCTACCTATCAAATCCATCTCTCTCCAATTTAGAGAAAAGGATGTTCTGGGGGATCCTGTCAAAAGCTCTACAGGAGTCCAGACAGATGACACCTGTAGGCCCTTCTTGTCCACTGATGTAGTCCCTTCATTGTAGAAGGGGTTGGAACTTGATGATTTTTAAGATCCCTTCCAACCCAAACCATCCTATGGTTCTGCAATTTGCAAGAGAAATTTTTGTATACACTACAGAAGACCTTGAACTAATCACCACAGCAGTAAAAAGCAGGTAGCGTGAACTGCAACGAACTCAGGTACAAATAAATGCTGAAGAGGGTATCCAAGAGACTGGGCTGATTGCTGGCTGGAACATTTCAGGCACATGTGTAGGGAAAACAGCAGGTCACGCCTTGCCTTTGGTGAGGCAATGCCCTGCCCCACACAGCCACCCCGGGCCTGTATTTCAGCCCTGCAGTGGCTGCCAATCCCTGGTACACCAGAGGCAATACTCCACACCTGCCCCTGGAGCCCCAGTCTTGCCCCAGAGTCACCAGATGAGTGGAAGTCCCACCTGGGGAAAGGGCCAGGAAAGCCAAAGGGTAGTTTAGCCAGGGCATGAGGCAAGCACAGGTCTTGACTCTGTTTCCTGTTGGACTTTCTATCAGCTGAACACCACTGGCACCAGGTGTGGTTAGTTATGTTTGTTCTTTTCTACAGCTTTTCTGTCTTTCTTTCTTTCTTCTTCTAATTTCCTCTTTTTGGAGTTCCGAGAAACTTAAAATTGCATGGGCTTGGAGCCTGCTAAGTTGAATGGGGGACCAAGTTAATGTTTTGTGAAGTGTTTTATGTTGAATGTATGTTGCTTTAAACTTTTGGCAGAGTTCTCTGATTTTCTGAAGTTCCCATTAGAGCTTTTTTTGTTGTTTGACCTCTTGAGGATATCCTGTCAGTATTTCCTCCCATGTGTCTAACTCTGAGTACGTGAAAAACTGCGAGCCCTTTTAAGAGGTTTGTGAAGCCATTTTGGGGGGCTTTACAGGTATTATTTTGCATGTCATGGAAGTAAGTACAAAGACTGCATGTTAAGAGTCTCGTATAGAGTTAATCTATCATCATATTTGATTACAGCTACTAAACAGAAGGTCAACAAATTGGAATCTCCATTCCAATTAATAATTAAAATAATTTCTGTACTGGACCAACAAATAGGTTTTCAATTTGTATTACTACAAGAAATGTTCAAGGTGTATTTGGTGCAAAGATTTCAAAGTAGAAAAAAATCTCGTCATCAATGATATTGCCTAGGTGTATGACAATTTAACAATTCCAAACCTGGTTCAGGATTTGAACTATTGTCTTCTGTGTATGTAAACTCCTAAACGTACACAGAGAATGCAGTTAGATCCCTGAGCTCTCTTCTAGTTGTTTGTGAATTTTTGTGCAGTTTTTTTAAAAGGAGGCCTCTGGGCCTGAAAGGGACAGCAGGCACGCATTCAAGCAAGCAGATGTGCATCTAGCTCTTGGGCACTGAATTGAGGTTTTCATCGAATTTGTTATTATAATCCCAAAATCTCATTGCTGGCAAGTAAAGTGCCCAGTTAAGAGCTTTTCAAAAATATAAAAAAGGGGGGGGGGTTTATATGCTTTCATTAACATTTATCTACAGTGAACTTCCTGTGCTGTGTTAATGTCCAATTACTGAACTTCACACTCCTTATACAACTCTCCACAGAGTTGACACTACCACTTTAAATAACTTAATGTCATGACAGCATTTTGTCACTTAATTAGTATACCTTCAGTATTCCTTCAGACTATGCTGAACAACATGCATTCACTGCAGGCTCCACTAACAACTTCTCTACAAATCGTAAAATAAAATTACAACCACTATGAAAACAGACCAGTTACTGATGCCTTGTTCAGCATTTTCTACAAAAGACAGCATTTCTTCTTATGACACATAGTTTTATTGAGGGTATTTGGTGAGGGACTCTGCACGCTGCTTCAGTCAGATTGCTTCTGAAGAAGCCATGAAGCAGGTGGGTAAATAGCTGTGGTAAACTTCTGAGATTTGTCACCTGGTTTCAACAGCTGCACTGAGCTAGACTAATAGTGCATATATATCCCTGGATCTCCTAATCCTATTCTTAATCAGATTTTCCACTAGGTTATTTGGTACAGGTATTACTGCAGTCTACCTAGATACTTGAAAGGATAAGCAGAAACACAGCCAATAACATGCAGTACTCAAGCAATAATCAGGGACTGTGATTATCTTAGACTGTGATGTTCAGACTTTCTGACTCTTCACTGTTGACTGGGTGAGAAGGCAGTGAGACATTACTGCTCTCAGAAAACTGACAATTCTAGAGCTGAACATAAATTTTGTGGTCAAAAGATCATTCTGGATACTTTATCATTATTTCAAGAACTTCCTTTGCATCAAGCGTCCTGGAAGTTTAGAGCATTGGAGGAATGACTTTTCCTCCTTAGAAAATGATGCAGGATCTTATATACACGTCATGCAGTCTAACACACAGGAGATTAGCACCTTTTCTGATGCAGATAGGTGAATAGATCAACAAGATTATAATTACAATTTTAAATTACATGGCCATCACTAAAAATGCTCATATAGAAAGCCTACTTTGCATCAGTTGAAATAATTTCTGTCTATTAAAGGTTGCTTTTCTACAAGGGTTACTGCAAATAGACGGTCTCGATATTGATAAAAAACTCTAGCCTCCAAACCTCTAAATGTTCACTAAAATAACAGTATAGACAGTGTTTGTCAAAACCTCTGAATAACAATCAAAGTCTGTACACATACATTCTTGCAATTTCTGGGTGGTTCTGCCATATAGTCTCAATATGGTATTTGGAACTCTGAATTCTCTTGCAGGAGAAAATACAAGTTATTTTCAAGAATAGCAGTTACAGTAAGTCAGATTTACTGAGGATTCCCTGATCTCAAAGCTACCTCTTATTTTTTAAAAGCTCAAGCAAGACTACAGACAGATCTGTTAAAATCTTTAAAAATGACATCTTGGGCTCCAAGAAAGCTGGTTACAAAAAAAATTCCACCGCAGGGATGGAAGGGTGAGAAGGGAGAGACAGGAAGAGCAAGAGAGATCACAAGCATAATCTTTAGTTGGCTATCAAAATACCAACTTGCTTGAGAACCAGTGCTTGACAATACAAGCATACATTCACAAATGCTCACAACTAGTCTAGCAGATTAAAGCATACAGTGCAAGCTGAACTGAACAGTAAAGCTCAAAGATTAAAAATTTGTTTTAACAAACCAGATTTCAGCTGATAATACCAATTTTCATGTAACAAAGAAAGTATAAGGAAAACAAAACAGATGTGTCAGAAATCGTGAAGGCATGATGGGAAAAGAAAATGAGATATTAAATATATGAATAGCAACAATGGTGTGATGAATGCATAAACAGGATGATTTGCTGGTACAATGCTGCTGACATTACTTTGCCCATTAAGTAGCAGAAGAGTGCATCAACAAAGACTTATAGAGTCACAGGGAATATAAAGCTTCCTCCAACCTCAAACAAGCCCAGTCATGCACAAGCAGGGACACCATTCAGACTAACAGTGAGTTAAGGCAGAAACAAGAAGTTAAACAATCTGTGCAAATTATAAGATTAAAACTGGAACACTGTAACTTCATGAAAGTATTCTATAGCCTTCTGAGATATTTACAAAGTATTTTGTCACTACAACATGTCAAGGCCTTACAAATTATTGCGTATAAATGCTATGCATAAGAACACAGGAAAAAAAAGCAAAAAAATTAACAGTGAACTACACTTTATGCCCCCATTCCTGACTATCTAAAATCAATTTTTTCTTGACTGTTAGCTAGACTGATGCTGATGCCTAATCTTAAAATTAGAGGGAAATACAGTTTTCATACACCATTCTACATTCACTTAAAACTATTTATTGGTACCTGAATACCAGAATATGAATTCTTCTCCCTGCCCCCCAAAATTCTCAAAATTAAATGTGATGACACGGAGGTGGTGAGAGATGCTCCAGAACCTAGGTAGGGACAGTCCCCTTGGCATCAGCATGGTGTGGTGCACTCCCAGTGCCACTGCTGCTCAGTCTCACCTCACACACTGGTGTGTATCGTTCTTCACCCAAAAGCCCTGTCCTCTGAGGAGGGAGCACACGGGGCACCAAAAAGTGGGATCCAAAAGGGACAAAAGCTCTGCTGAGCCCCAAATCAGAGCCAGTGAGCCCTGAAGGGCACTGACTCACCCCCAGGGCTGAGTCACTGGTAGCAGGGCAGACAAGGCAAGGCAAGACCTCTATTGTTCCCCTCCCCATGGGTGAGCCAGACAAGACAAGCAAGCAAGGACAGCTGTGTGCTTGCAGGACTCACAGACATGGCGTGACACAGAAAGCAGCACAGTACTCCTGGACAAGCACGGGATCTTGGGGGTCCAGGGTGGGGGGCAAACAAATACAACAAACAAGGGGTTCAAATCCTCCATTTAAAAGATGACCAATCTCCTCTCCAGTGGGCACAGGGCTCAGCGCAAAGCCCATCAAAGCCTCAGAACAATCACATGCTTCCTCAGGTCCCACCACATTCAGCCCTGGAACCCAGCTTTGCCTCAATGCCACAGCAAGACAACCCCAAACCACCCCAAGAGTGGGAAAGGAGGGAGCTGCAGGGCAGGCAGGGACCCTCCTGTCCTGACCTGGCTGCACCTTGGGCAGCCACAAGACCAGGAAGATGGCAAAAATAAGAAGAAAGAAGTAAACCACACTATCCAGAAAGTGCCTGTAAACTTTCTCTTTCTTTATTTCCCATTTCCCATCCCTTCCAAAAAAGGACCAACAGAGCCAACAACCATGTAGCACTTTCCAATGTTTTTAAGAGATGGGTATTTATTTTCCACAGTTATCCAGCATAAGCATGATGACCTAAACATTTTCACTGGGTCTTTAAAAAAGGAAAAGAGTATCAGGTGATAGAAATAATTCATTCAGGTTTGGGATAGCAGATTCCTGGATTTACAACTGTTTCTGGTCCAGAAACACTTACTCATACATAAAAATGATTTCTGTATTACCTACTTCTGATAAAACAGTAAGCACTTGGGATAGATTGTCTACTTTTTATATATGTGTTTGTCAGTAGGTTAACTTTTTCAATTCTTATTTGGTGCTGAAGGAGTAGAAGGCCAAAAGTGGAGGGTTTAGTCATCTCTTCCCACTATGCTGTGCTCATCTCCTCATAAACAGAAGCAGCTTCACCCACAGTGGTCTGTGATTGCTTCATACAATACACCATCACATGAACTGTGCCAGCCAGCTAGTTCTTCTCTTAAACTAATTGCATCAACTCCTCCAAGGTAACTAATTACCTTCTTTGTATTGCTGTAGGGGTGTCTCAGCC
>WEIT01017388.1:165331-205517 GCA_013389985.1 Dryoscopus gambensis | reverse complement strand
CAATTTAATGGAGTCATCAGTACTATTTAGTTAACAATGCACAAAACCTGTTCTTTCATATGGCCTTGCTAAAGGTTTTAAGCATGAGCAGCCTCATTTCAGAGAATGGGAATACTCACACATGAAGGTAAGTGCACCTTTAAGTGTTTTAATCACAGGAGGATTAAATACGCACATTCGGCACTTGGCTAAAAAAAAATACAATTTTCTGAGTTTTATTTCTTTCCATTAAAGTTATTTTACTATATATGAGAGCTTTTTAGCAAGTCCAAACAAAAGCACCGTGGATAGCAAAGTATTTCACATATACGAAGAATGTTTAAAAATTAGTTTTTCAGGGATTTAATTGTATATACATCAAATCAAGTCAGCTGCCATAACAGAACAATTGCTACATTCATGCTGTGTGTTATGAACTCTAATTGTTAGAGACGCTTTTCGTTTCAATCTTGACAACATCTATACTAATTTTTTCATGATTTCTTTGGGGGGGGGTTTATGCTAATTCTGTTAATAACAGAATAAGATTATACATTGTACTTTTATTCCTGATCATTAGAAATGTAAAGCACAACATGAATCAGAAACTGTAAGGAAGAGGAAAAATAAAAAACCCTTAAGTATAAAGGAGGAAAAAAAGAGGCAAAGTTGTGCTAAAACTGGATGAATTCTTAACAGAGATTTTGCTTTTATCCTCAAAAAGGCACTGTATCATAAATAAAACAATTAAAAGAAAAAGGATGCATTTTTTTTTAAATCAGTAAGTAAAGAATATTTAGGCATCACAGATATCCTCATATCAATAATATCACAAGTTGAGCCTACAGCTTTTGAAAAAATACTTGAGAAAACAAACAAACAAACAAATCTCTGACCAATTTGTGATGATCTCAGAACACCTGGAGACGATGAAGCATCCCAGAAGAACACAAAGCAATACCTGCCTTTGCAAAGTGAGGGGTAGGGGAGGAAAAAGAAATTAATAGACCTGTCAGCTTAACTCTGATTTCAAATGACATGGAACCAATTGCCAAACACAAGTTTTGTGAAGATAAGAAATGAAGACAAGGAGCAGTCAACATAAATTTGTTATGAGCAAATTAAGAACAAATTCAAATTTTTTTCTGTAGCTAAAAGGGATTTGGCAGTCTTGGAAGGGATTTCAGCATGGTGTACCAGATGATACATGTTACAGCAATTTAATCTTCACCATGAAAAGGCAGTGGAAAGATGCCTGGTCCAATGGGGGACTAACAAATCGCTCCTGAAAGGACCATAAACTTGAGAGCTGGTCATCCTAAGAGACAGTGGTATGCAGATTTTAGTTTGTAGGTTTCTACGAACTGTCACTAAGTCTTTCAGAAATCACCCGGTAAATCAAAGAGTAAACATCTGACCTAACTCAAAGGGGATAAAATTCAGCTGTATGTTTCAATCATTTAGATCACAAAGCTACACTACATTTAAAAAAGACTATCAATACTAGATTATGATATAAATATTATTTATGGCAGTTCTTACAGTGGAGATCTCCAGCTGAAAAGCATAAAAAAAGTGTTTCAGAAAAACATGAAGAAAAATGAGACTTGCTAGAGAAGCCATAGTCTTAATAAATACATGTGATAAAAAGGAAAGCAATCCCTTCTCCCCTGCACCTCTCAGACTTATTTTGAAGTGACAGCAAAACAGATGATGTGCCACATTTTTTAAATTGTTTGCAAACAGACCAATGAAGAGGAATGAATCCTTCCAAAAGCCATAGACAGCATCCTTCCAGGAATATTAGTTACGAATCTTCCTTCCACATCTGTAGCTAGACTTAGAGAACAGTATTAACCAGTTCTTAATTTGCATTATACAATTTGTCACAAATTTGGGAAGTCCTTGTTGTGATGGTCAAATAGTAACTTTGGCCTGGGTGAGAAATCCCATAAAATAAACTTCAGGTTTATTCCTTGGAAGGGAACCGAGACACCAACATTCCACATGCACGACCTTCTCTGTTTTCTCAAGAAGTGAAAAAGAGACTGACTGCAAAGTGAAGGCGATTCTTAACATGCAAATAACAGATATAATGCACTTATTGCAGCCATGTTACCCCAAGCGCAGGCTTTAAACACTCAGGGCTGTTTGCCATCTATGCTAACCTGGCTCTTGGGCAACATCATCTGGACACAGAAAAAAACCTGTCAGTCTCCATTCGCGCTCAGCGCTGTGCAAATAATGTCCCCTGACTCAGAACACACACAGAGTCAGGCACTTGATTACATTTATTTTTCACTAGAGAAGCCTAATTTGAGAGCTACTTTCAAAGTTTAAGACCTGACACTTCCTCTGAAGGATGAGAACCCCAGTTCTTTATGGCACTGAAAAGACAGTAGCAGATGTAAAGCTCCTCCTGTGCTGTACACCCAGTCTGCCCATTCCAGGCTCACGTAACTCCTGCTATAAAACATCCCAGCTGCTATTTATGTGCTTAATTCACAAATCAAATTTTTTCAAGTAAAATACAAAGACACCATTACCTTGCTAACCCTAAGCTCACTTTTGATGTACTTTCCAGCTATTATTAGTTCCTCTAGTTATTCAGACACAACAAGACATAAAAAGTGAATTTCTAGGTTAGCACAGCATGCCTTTGGGTAGCATTATAAAGCCTGAGAACTGAAATAAGCATCATAAAAATACATGGCCTGCCGTGCAGATGCTACTTTAGAAAATGAACTCGGTATTTAAAAATCAGAAAAAAAACCCCAAAACCACAAAAACCAAACAGTATTTCAGAACACATGGAATGATGTCCCTATCCCAGCTTTAACAGTCCTCCAGTCTCAAATATATTTTAATGCTAAATTAGTTAATAAGCCATTTCTATTTTCCTACCATGAAAATCATTGCCAGTTTTTGTAATGAATCATGCTGTATTTTTAGGACTTCTGTCAAGGGAACCATTATTTACAAATACCTTTGTACTATTTGGCATGTAAAAACAAAGTAAAAAGTAAAAACAAACCGCCCCCCCCCAAAACAATCAAACCAAAACAAACCCCAAAGCAATCAAACCAAAACCCACAAACCCTTCAAAACTTACAGATTTGATACATGGAACAACTACGTGTGCCGCACACGTTTGAAAAGCAAAGAACCTGAAGCTTATTTTCTCATCTTCAACGAGAAAGAAAAATTATCAGGAAGAGAAATAAAATGTGCAGAAATTTTACTGTCCTCTTTTCACACACCGGTATTTCACAGCAGTGTTAAACGCAACACAGAGGTGCCTGTACTGCTGGTAGCAGTATTTACACAGCGAGCGTGTGGCAGAACAACAAATACTCTCCACAATTAATTCTCAGTGTTGCATGGGGGTTGTTGCTTGGCTATTGATGAAAACATTCAATTTAATAAAATTCAGCCTCTTCCTCTGTATTCCTGCTCCACATCCTATTGTCTCTAATTGCAGCACCTTCTCTCTCACACACACAGGGAAAGCTGCCAAGCAACTCCCTCCGGAGCCAATGTCATGGCTACTTTTCAGATTACTGGGAGGGAATATGTAAACTGCACTGTCAAGTACCTTATCCATAGGGATTAAGTGTGTCATTTCAGAATCCCTAGTCTCAGATGAGTCAATCTGAAGTCCTCTTGCTCCACTCTGGTCTCTCAGTCAAGTCATCCCTGCTGGCAGCTAGTCACCTTAGACTCTGCTCTTGCCAAAGGTAAACTGTGAACCCTTATGTTTCAATTGGCCACCAAAAGATTTTAGTACCAAAGCTCCTCGCTCATGACCAATGTATTATCTAATTAATATTTAACTTAGCTATTGAGGTTTTCAACAGTTCAGAAAACTGATTTTTTTATATGGTTACATGGATATTTGCAAACCCAATAAAATACACCACATCTGCAAAAACTTCCGTCACCCTGTTTTGTTCACGCTCATGTAGAGAGAGGCCTGTGCTGAACCCTTATTTATTATTCCTTATTTCTCCTTAGTGTATCAAACGTCAAACAAAACCAAAGCTGAATAACCCTCTCCCTTCCTTGAAACATCTGTCATTTCTTGAGATGGAAATTTGTGAAATTAGAAAAGAAAAAAAGAGGCATTTATTCTAAGTCTCCTTTGGTCACAGTTTGCTCAGCCAGATACAAATGATGCCTTTAACTCCCTGCATATACTGACAGACAGGGATGAGGTCCCCTCTCACACGTCTCTTCTCCCAGCTAAAGGTGCCCAGCTCTCTCAGCCTCTCCTTGTAACTGAGATGCTCCACTCCACTGATCATCTTTGAAATCCCCTGCCGGACCTGCTCCAGGAGCTCCATGTCTCTTGTACTGGGGAACCTGGAGCAGGACAAAATATTCCAGGTGAGGCCTCACGAGGGCTAAGGAGAGGAGCAGGATCACTTCCCTGACCTGCTGAGAATGCTCTTCCTGTTGCACTCCAGGATGGGTCTCCTTGGCCACGAGGACACACTGCGGGCTCATGGACATGGCTGTTCCACGATTCCACAGCAGAGGAATGATGAGCAAAACATTTAGGAAGTCAGTATTCAAGTGAAATTTAATTTCACTTTGTCCAGAATATTCCCTTTTATTTTGCAGGGAAAAAAATAAAGTAAAAAGTTCCATAATATAATAAAACAAACAAACCAAACCCCAAAGATACTGGCAAGTTAGCAGCAGTTTTGGAATACAGACAGAGATAAATAAAAGACAAAACAAACATCAACAAAAGTGATGATTCCCAACTCAATCTCCTCTCCAGCTGTTCAGATGTGTACATACAGAAAATAAAATAACTGTAACGTTGTTTTTCCTTCCTTGGGGAACTGCTGTCTTTTCCATCACGGCAAACACCACTTCAAGCAATTGTCATGTCTGAAGATCTCTTTGCCTCCTCTAGCTGTTTTTTCAACAAAATGCACTATAAAGCTTGAACTAGAATGGTATAGAGCAAAATTGTCACTCAGCTTTAAATTTATTGATAGAATTCTTTCATACACATACATTTTAAAAAACAGATAAATAAAGTATTTATTTATTTATCCCCTTGAAGCAATATCTTACTATTATCTAATCAGGGAGGTCAACCTGTACAAGGAAAAGCAAGTATTATCAACTTCCTTAATTCACCATGTTCATAATGTATAAACTTACATTGTTGAGAGAAATAGCAAACTAATATAGTGTGACTAAGGACAAGCATGCAAATGGTTTAGAGAATATTCATGATAGCTGGAATGTCTCATGAATTTTCTCGACCTGGTTTA
Organism: Dryoscopus gambensis; assembly: GCA_013389985.1. NCBI lineage: Eukaryota > Metazoa > Chordata > Aves > Passeriformes > Malaconotidae > Dryoscopus > Dryoscopus gambensis. The sequence continues at coordinate 200,247 of WEIT01017388.1, read as the reverse complement.
ATAGTTCTTTATGGAATATTTTGAGCACAGCATGAAATTCTAAAGATATGCAAGCACTATTTCTCCCCAAAACCTAGAGGACTTGCATTCGGACAGTGACAGTGTCCATCGTTTCACTATTTTCTGGCAGTCTCAACAGAAAGAGAAGTGCACTAGCAAAGTAAAGAACCAGTGAATCTTCCAAATGAAAAAATGAGACCTGCAAGAAAGGGATGTTCTTTTCAAAGAAACAACACAGTTATGGACAAACATTAAGTGTATGAATTTTTATGATTCTACTAGTACTTGTTCAAAATAAGAGTATACTGAAGAAAGGGCTTGTCCTCTACAACAAATCGATTTTGAGCAGTGAACTCTGACACATTTAGTAGTGCCTTGTCTCCTTGAAATTTTAATATAAATAGGAAAGCCTGAAAAAGCAGACACACAGATTTAGAGTAAGAAACATCAGGTGAGCCTAAACTTCCATCTTTGATGTTTAAATGTTTTAGCACACTATTGCTGGTTGTACCAGAGAGATAATTTAATGAAAACATTTATCCATATAAACCATGTGCAGATGGATGATCTTATTTGCATTCTGTGATGAGTATGCAAATCCATAAAGCACATGCAAAGTGGATGAAGCATGCAAGCAACAAGATCCATAAACTACATATAAATAAAATAATCATTAATAAGATGAAGTACAACTTCATTAACACAAAGGATTGTAGGTGAAGATCCCTCCCACTGCTGCAGCAGAAAAGTTCTGAGAATCCCATTTAGGGACCATTCCTTTACCAGCTTTGTACAGCTCTGCCAAAGCAGGACTTGTCATGACCCAAATCCAGAGTGTGGACTGACATCCTGTGTCTGTGCTGCACTACTGAACTCACCTTAAAAGCCCTGAAATGATCTATTGATCACACCCCTCTCTTATTAACTTCTGAGACATAATGATGCTATAATCTATAAACCTCAGGCCCTCCTGAACAGTCCCCAGAACAATCATTAAGTTGGCCATTCCTCACAGATCCCTGCCATTGTATTCCAATCTGCAGTGGCATGCAGTAAAAATACTGTTAGAGGAGTTCACTGGAGAAGATCAGAGTTAGCTGGAAAACACAGCTGCCACAGTTCATTATTTCCAACAGATGCCATGAGAGCCTGCCAGAATTTGCCTTACAAATTATTCCATGCTGCCTTAACAGAAAAAAACTCCACAAAATGCCCACAGGTTGCAAACTCTACCTACCTTCCTCCTAAGGCACTGGGCTTCCCTGAAAACCTGCTGGACTGCTCAGAGGTCATGCTGAGAAGTCATGAAACTGTTGGGAATTTCATTTCTTACCCAAACTGGTATGATTTGGAAAGAGAGTGTTACAGAAATTTCCATTTTCCAGAAAATTTAAAAACAACCTGACTTTTCAGTCTGGTTTGGAAGATGATCAAATTTGAAGAGCTAACCAGAGATTTCTATTAACTCTGGGAACATTTTATGTTGGACATTCTCAGCTGTGTGCAACCTCCACTAATAAATAGCAGTTAGAGACAGTCCTTAGCAAGCTTGGTGCACCATGCATGGCCTACAGGTGTTGATGCAAACACAGATACAACTGATTCTGTCTACTCAGCTGGAGAGAAGAAGGGAATGACAAAGCAGTAAAGCCATAATGATGGAAGGAATGCTTATCTCCCCAAGCCACTGTTTTATCAATACAAAAACACAGAAATCAACATTTTCACGCTTAGCAAAATATTATAGCTGGGTTCAAAATAATTTCACAGGTTCAAAATAATCATCAGTAACCGAAATTCACCACAATCTAATTTTAATGGGATCTTTCTAGTAACACACACAAAAAGGTGTTTGGAGGTTTCAGAACAGAATTGCTGCCACACATCTGCAGAGGTAAGAAAGGCTTACAACAATGTTTGAATGAAATCCCAGTAGCTAAAAACAGAGCTACCTTTTGAAACACACTGCTCCTATCCTTTTAAGTAAAGCTTTGATCCTAGTAATACACCCTTAATTTCATTAAGCCACTGAGAATAAACACACTAATACTTCTTAGAGCACAGACACTGTGAAGAAATAAAGCAACGATGTGCCCAGGTAACACACCTGAGACATTTACTGGTAATCCAGGAGGTGATCAGAGATCCCAAAGAAAAACATCCATGTAAACCCATCTCCCTATTGTTTCAACTTGGTAGCAAATGCTGCACTTAGTCAAATGATCTAAATGTAATTTACAGTGCTGGAGAAGGAACAAGAGAGCTCCCAGGTTTTTTGAGCCACGTGAGAAACGAATAATTTCTATTTAGCAGGAGAGGTTTAACTCAAAACACTGAAAGATGTATACTAAGAGTATAGATGTACACTAAGAGTAAACACTTCTGCATACTGAACTCTAATCCACAACACAAAGTCAGAAGTATCTCAGAGAGCCAAAGAAATACTCAATTTTCTCCCATTTCAGATGAACCTAATTTTCTCTTTTCTGATGAATGCAAATTTAACCACCTCCTAAAAAGTAAATTAATAACTAAAATGTTTCCCACACAAGAACCTAAATACAACTGAAAAGTCAAATGCAGCTTTCCCCCAGGCCATCTTCTTTTCAGCATTTACAGTGCTTGGTAAAAGGCTTTGTTTCTTAAATTAGTAATAATTAGGGTAGGACAACTGTGAAGTGAAACTTCTGAAAAAAACAGACCACAAAAACTCCACATGGGTAAAAAAAAAGTAGCAATTGATGGCTTTTAAGTTCTCTCAGCTGCAACAGTATTTTATTCATTCACTGTGAGGTATTCTCTACCACATATTTTGCATTCTTTTTCAAGTCAAGACAAAAGATCTGAAATATGAAATAGAAATACTACAAAAAAGTTGTGTTGAAAACAGTATTGGCATTAATAAAAGTACTGATTCCCTCCAAAAAACTCAAACTAAATAAAATGTAAACACATTTGAACTTAAATGACTCATTATTTCTGGAACAATTATCTGAAGGTTTATTAAATCTGTTATCCACTCAATACTGACTAATCAGTGAGTGAAAATGAGAACAATTTTGTTTCTAACAAGCTCTTAGGAATATCAGTTTTACAATACAGAAGTCACACTAGAATAATGCTGTTTCTTTATGGGATAGTCCTACTCTCTTCCATAGAAATAAAATCAGCTGTTCCATACAAAGATTTCCAGTGATTTCTTTTACTTTAAATGATGATCTTACTGTAGAATTCCTCAGTTATGCACAATACAACCCCTATGAAAGATGGGTGAAAGATGCAGGAATAAGTACCTATGACTGAAAATATCGATCCATATCCAATTCTACAATTACTTATACTTCTGAATTCCTATTGTATAGTTTCTTCATTAGCATCAAAAAAATGCTAATGAAAACCTGAATTTATCCAAATTAGCCAAAGAATTTTTACAGTATGCATTGTGATTCCCTGCTGCATAAAGCATTCTATAGAACACAGTCTCTCTGATACTCTTCAGGTAGCCTCAAGCACTCAAACTTTTCAATCATCCCTACATAAAGTTTCTAATTCTGCCAGTTTAATTATCCCATGGTACTGTGTAAATAAAGTGTTTTCTCCAAGTCCTGGTCAGGCCATTTGCAAATGTGCTGGGTCCTGCGAGTCACCACAGCGAGCCTGAGTCCATTACCGTGACAGGGAGTGCTCCTACTAACAACTGCTTTTTACTCCCCCTGACAAATGTGCTCTGTGCCATGGCTGACGTTTGTGTAGTAATCAGGACTGATGGATTGGGACGCCGGTGCTGCCGAAAGTGCCCCCCATTTTAATGTGAGCGATTTGTCAAACGTGCCGCTATCGCGCTGCTGTCAGGCGCGGCCAGGAAAGCACTCTGTCATCTTTCCACCAACCAAGGTCACTTTGGCAGCGACAGGAGAACTCCACAATGAAATTTTCGTCCTTACTGGTTGCGTGAATGGCCTGGTCTTCAAGGCATTTAGGCATTTCAAGCAGTCCTAAAGAATTCTGCAAAATGTCCGTGTTACTAAATGTTAAATTAAAAGATGAAAATAAAAGCACATGGAGGAAAAAGTTGCACAGCTAGCTATCGACACAAATTGGGAGTTTCAGAGAAGCAGGTTTACTGTAAATCCCTTCTCGTCAGGTTCTGACAAGACAGACTTTAAATTAAGAATTGTTTAACATTCCAAGGACTTTTGTCACCAGAACACCTTAAAATATATAGACAGCACAGAACTGAAGAATGATTAAAAGATCAAAGTGGCATATCTATAAAATATACCTGTGTATCATCATGAACTTTTGAATAAACTAGAGCTTCCAAAAACAATATCTAAAGAAAACAATACATAAGGAAAACCAGAGAAAAGTAGGACACTTACTCTCTACCATTTAAAATGTAGAAAATTAGTAACTTTTCCTGCACTAATTGCATCTAAAAGCGTATTATAAACCTTTTTGTTGTTGTTGTTGCAGTATAGGAGCCTTAGCAGCCTCCAATTTTTTTTAAATTATTTTCCTCTTTTTTTTGCACCAACACTCAAAATATAACCACACCAGTGAGATTTAGACACTTACACATTTAAAAAATAAGTTAACTCCGTGTTCAGTCACTTATATAATGGTCAGTCTTCAGTGACTAAAGAATTTTTTAAAATCAGCTGAGGAGTTTAATGCACAATGTGAGAGGAAGGTTATAGCAAAGGCATTTGAGAAGTAACAAATATCAGCTTCCTGAAGAACAGTCTCGTACAAACCAAGGCAGAATGCAATATGTAAGTCACTCTTGCACTTAAAGAAACATGAGTTAGTCCATGAGGCAGAATACAAATCAGCACACACACACACTTGCCCACAGCTCCTTCCTAGATCTTGAGTATTTGCTGCCAAAACCCAAAGCCTGTAAGAAAATACCATTCAAGAAAAAAACCCCTAAGATACACAGGCAGAAAACAGCTGTAAAAACCGAAAATGAGAGAAATCAAACCACACTCATCTGCCTACTACCAAAAGCTGAACGAGATGGGCAGCCCTGCGCCAAGTTACTCTCACAGCTGCATCCACCCCAGTTTTGGGGTGGCCATTACTTCTGTTTTCAAGGATTGCAAAGATGAAAGTGAGAGAATCTAGTTCACAAATGTTGATGCTTCATGGCTTTTTTTGCTGTGCATTTCTCCAGAGCTCCGTAAGAACTGACAACAGCTGAGAAAGCCTCCACTACTGCAAAGTCACTCACAACCCTGAGGCTCACATCCTAAATCGAGCTGTTTGATAAATCCTTCACACACTGTACATGTACTGTCTCTAACCTGACTCTCTAACCTGTCTCCATGACTGGAAAGCAAATACACGTTTACTGTTTTAGACACTACAGAAAAACTGCCCTCTCCCTTTTTCTACAGCATATCATCGCATCAAGAGGGACTCAAGGATTAAGGAAAAGGGGTGTTGGAAAGTGAAGAAACCAAAAAAATGCAGGCATTGTTTATATCTTTAGTTAGAAATTGATCTAGCCCAAGAATCGCTCTCATAATAGAGCATGTTAAAAACCTACCAGGACATTTGACTAGTCTCTCTTATAAGGTCTCCTTTCCTTCTGACAATTTCTTTAATAAAAATTTGGATCAGATGGTGATCTCAACTTGCTCTAAAAAATGTAAGCATGCCTTCTGTGCCAGAAGGCCTTTGCTGGGCTGCAAAATGTAGCTTGGCATTACTAAAGGTGAATAATGACTAAATATCTACACAAGCTTGTGAACAATATTCTATTCTAGGTCAAATTTATGTGAAGCTTTAGAAAACTGCGACAGCAGAATCTGGGATTACAGTTCAGGAAAAAGACAGTTTCTTGTGAAGGAAGAACTTGTGCTGTTTCTTACATTCAAATCTTGAATATTGTCACACTACGAGAGAGTTAAACTGCAATTGTGGGTGAAACTTCTGCTGTCATAAAAGTTCACACCAAGATAAGCAGTGTTTGACCCTCCAAAAATTACCACTTGTACAGGTACAGTACAAATGAACAAAAGAATAACAGAAAGATCCCCCAAACCCTGCATACCTTAGAAACTGGTATTGCCACATAAAAGTGAACTAAACCTTTGTGAATTTACAGTAACAGCAGGCATTTATAGAAATCATATATGTATACACAGACAAATCATATAATAAAAATGCTACAGTTTTATCAACCACACTGAAGGAAAACTTTTGCTAATCTTTTTCATCTGTCCAGATGTCTCTTCATGTGAAAATAAGGGTATCATAACCCGTTCTCAAACATAAATACTTGCACAGATTATATTTGGACAAATGTATGTAAATATACACATACACGTTACTAACACATAAATAAAAACATATGGAAAATTATACAGATAAAATCCTTTGGGGAAAGGAGGACTTTGGACATAGCCTTGAAAAAATATTACCACCACAAACAAAAATTATCATCATCAAAACAAACAAAAAGAGCAGTTTCTAATCTACTCTGACAGTGATATCAAGCAAACTCAGCATTCCTTCTCAAATACTAAATATTCATAGTCCCATTCTCATCAGTTCCTTGCTAACACTATTCCCTGTAAAGGGAACGATAAACTGAACCCACACACATCTTCCAGTCCCCTCAGCTAAGTGCTTCATAATGCCTATTAAATATTTGAACACAGTTAAGGAATTATTAAGTTATGTGAAAAACTTTGAGCTGAAAAAACCCACAGATTTACTTTCCAAAAAATAAAAGGAAGCATAAACCAAACCTGAAACTACTATGTTATAACTTTGTACAAGATGAAGATTTTAGATACACTTATATCTCCGTGTCTTTTAGAAGGAATTAGAAAATTACTCAACAAAGAGTTATTAAGCATGCTAAATAATGGTAAAATGATAATTACACTGGAGATTTGTGTTAATAAACGAGATGTGAAGGGGTCTTTATTATCCACTCATGTGCATGTAGAATTTAATTAGTTATCACCTATAAATGCTAATAGCAGAGCTGCCAATCAATCAATCTCCTAAACAGCAACTCAGGAAACCCTGAAATATGAGAAGGGAATGCTGAGGAACACTTTGGTTAGAAAATAGTTAACCCAACAGCAATATGGAGAGAAGGAATTCCTCAGAGAGCCTAAAGAAAGATGTTTTCATCTCATTACATCTACCTTCATAATTATAACAAACTCATCAGCCTCTAGATGAATACCACATATAATCATTTTCCTGCGTATTTTCCAAAGCAGGAAACTTAACAAGATATAAATGCTACAGACTAATTTAGGTTATTTGCAGTTCTCATCTCAACGTGAACTAAGACGAAAAGTAGTATAGTTAAGCTAAAAATAACTAGATGGAGACTTGGGCTTGTTTATTTCCTGTAATCCTTGCTCAGAGCCAGGCAAGTAACAGGTTTATCCTTTCTAAAAGAAGGTAAATTTAGAGCATATTTAGACTATGGTCTTTAAATAATAAAACCCCAATGCAAATAAGTAAAAAAGCTAGCATGCTTCTAATTTACCTAAATGGATACTTCCGTTAAAATATCTGAAAATACATAAACCCACCACAAAACTGAAATCCCACTAAGAAAACCCCTGAAATTATTATTCCAAAGATTAAATTGACTTATGCTGATATGACAAAACAAACAAACCAGGGGATTACATTCAGTTGAACAAAATCAATCACATATAGAGTACAGCAACAAAAATCAGGAAAATCCTGACCCACTCAGCGAAGTGGAGCTCTGCCAGAAATACATTTCTTGGCAAGGCTCTGTGCCCACTAATTAGAGACTGAACCATTTGGGGAAAGTTACTCTGTGTCCTCAGGAACCGATGGAGAGCTGTCCAAATACACCTACCTCTTCAGCAGTGAGGCTGTGGTGTTACACATCTTGGCACAGGACGGGATGAGGCAGCAGCACCCAACGCGGATCGGGAGATTCCAGATGAACTGGGGGATCGGGGTGGGTGTCTGTGCACACGGACAGCACCTGCTTTGTATTCGCCCCAGAATGCCACTATTTTTTTTTTTTTTCATTAGCTGCCTGTGCTGGAGATTGTGCAAAGCTGCCAAACCTTTACCTCCACAGTAGCAATGCTGTTCCAGAGCTCCAATATGGAGATCACTGAAGGAAGTAAAAGTCTATCCCTTGGATACAGCTATTTTTGAGGACACATCCAAACAAGAGAAACAGTAAATGTGCATGTACACATTGGACACCAAATACAGATTCCTGTTTAACTCCAAATCTTTTAAATAACTTTTCTTTAAAATCTACCTCACAGTATCAACATGGAACTGCACACTGATTCTGTTTTGCAGGAACCACATTTATGCACTCCTAAAGTCACCAGGGCAGCTGGAGTTCTGCTTCAGCAAGCCTTAAATATGGCTTGATAAGGAAATTGGTTTTTAACATACAAAATGGACTGAAATCTCTTTTAACACTTAATTAGCATAATGGGCAGCTTTCAGGTCTGCCATGACTAAACCGTACACTGAAGGAGAATCCAGCTTGCTTTTTCTACTTTGCAACTTAACAAACTTAAACTTCATATATTATGAAAGAAGTATTTTAAAATGCCCCCTGCCCCAAATCACAAGAAGTATTAAGAGATAACAATGAGTAAAAGTATATGGATGGAGTTAAAAAGAATTGACACAATCATCTGTATTTTCTGACAAGCTATCCAAGCAATTTAACACAAAAAAATTGAAGTTTCATTTTAAATGCTTATTTGCTTGCCAAAAGCATATTTTGCAAAAGCGTTCAAGACAATACTCAGCTTTGCAAAAACTGCTACTGTGGCTGAACGGCTAAATTTGACCTGAAATAAAGGATTGAAATCCTGCTAGTAGAAAGATTTTGTAACTTTTTTTTTGACCCCAGCATTTTAGCACAACAACTGTCTCACCATCCTTCCTGTCTGCATGCTTTACACTGCCTTTGTGCACTGACTGGTGAGCTTGAAAGGGTCATAAAAGAGAAAGGACAGGGAAAAAAAAAGTGGAGGGAATATCAGAGTATCATAAAACACTCCCAGGTGCTGACTCATGCTGTAGCCAGAGAGAAAAGAAAACTGGGCCGTGATGGAGAACCAGCAGAGAGCCTGAAAAATCCACTGCCATCAGTAAAGTGTAAAACTGGCATTTAATAGAACAGCATAAGAAGGAGGAGTCTGACTTCCAAGCAAGAGCCTTAATTTGAAAATCTTGTGGAATGCATTCCTGCCCTTAATTCCCAGTGCAGACGAGAGACAAGAGGAGCAGGGCTCCTGCCAGTCCCGCTCCGACAAAGGGCAGCGTTGTTCCTGCGCAGGCACAGCCGCTGCTCGGGGGAGCTGCTCGGGATCTCCGCTCGGATACTGAACACTGATGGACACTGGAGATCACGCCTGCCCCCTCCGACCCTCAGAGCCTTTTTAGTTGACTATTATTCTGTACTAATCAAGTAAAGCAGACTAATAACTTTCCTATTCAGACATAATTCATTATCCTTATTTACCCAAGCTGGCAAAATTTAGAAAGATCCTTCCTTCCAGCCTTTTTAATTACCAAAATTCTACTTGCTTTAAAATACCATAGTCTCCCTTGAGTATTCAGCAGAGCTGAAGATCACCATGGCAATAAGAAAATGGTGCCAGTGTTATCTTGGCACTGACTGTCTACAAATCTCAGGAGACTTACCACAGGAGAAAATTGAGCTCACGTAAAAGCAGGAACTCACTCTCTCTAATGATTTTAATATACCTTTTATTTTTGCTAATTTGATGTTAAAGAACTTGAACAAAACCCCCAAAACCTTCGAAGCATACAGTTTCCTAAACAGGCAAACAACTCCTAATGTGTTTCTTATTCCAAGGTGAAATCCACTTTACTCACATGAAAAAGCAAGGTCCTACAGTTTGTTGGATACGTGGGAAAGCATTGTCAAAGGATTGGAGTATGAGAAACAACCCACATGAAAACAAAGTTTGAGTAAAAAGATTCCTTTAGACCTTAGTTTCAGGCATGAGATGAAGATTTTCCTGACAACCACAACATGCCAAAATCCACAGTTCTGCTGCACAGCACAACAATGCCCATGTTTGGTGTGTGTCTGCTTCTTCCCTATTTTTTTCCCCTTTCCCTAAACTGTGGCAGAGAGACAAAGGATGTATCTTTTATCAGGATTACATCTGTAAGATAATACACAACATATCACACAAAAACTGGCAGCAGTTTGTACAAATGTACGGCAGTGACTTCACCACTGCTCCCAACTTTTGAACTGGACTTTCTGGAAAAAGCCAGTGCAGCACGAGAACATGTCCTGGAGGCAAAGCACCACACAGCCAACAGTGCCAACATGGATCAGAACAAACCTCTACTATAGAAAGAGCACCTTCCCTTCCAATTTACTCTAGTGCCAGCAGAGCTGCAGCTTTATCTTTTCGTGGTATCAAACCAGCCACTGGTACATTCCATTCTTTTGCAGTCAGCAGATGGGACAGTGGGAAAACAGACTATGTATCAGGTAGTACATACTCAATGCCCACTCACACAAAAGAACAAATTCATTCTCTACTAGTTGAAAGGTGCATTCAAAATTGCGACAAAGAATGAAAATGCTGTATTGCAAACACCCAGAGAGGGGTTTAACGCCATATAGTGCTGATCAGAACAATCACTCTGAATTAGCAGGCTTCAGCGTGAAAAGGAATTGCCAATTCCTCCAGTTCTCATTTTATAAATCTGGTTCGTATTTTTATGTACCACTTTCTCCATATACATACAGAGTGATTTTGTAAGTGGTTAATAGAAACTTGTGCTAACAATTTTGTTAAGGAAGTAAAAGGAACATACTAAAATACTGCTTTGCAATTATTTAGTAGGAGCAGCAGTATTTGTATGTATGATACACTTTGGGGGAATGAATAGAAAGATTATAGTGGAGAAGCCAACAGTGACTCTTCCACTTTCTGATGGTCAGAACATTGGCACTGTATAAAAGTCAGATGCAATGTCTGGCTTCCACACAGTCAGAAGCATCTGGAATAGTCAAATCTTCTCTCTGAATCAGACCCCTGCTTCAGTCAGTGTCACTTTTGCCTCTCAAATACCAAAGTTACGAGAATACAAATTCACTCACAAATTCAACTCAATGTTTTCATTAAAAAAGCAGACCTTCTGAGGCAGGCAGGCTTTTTGTTAATGTAGGTGAAAGGATTTTTATTCATCAAAAGACAGAGAAGGAATAAATATTAAAACACTGTACATATGCCATCACACAGAATTATTGATATCTGGAGAGCTCTAGTTTAATATACAGGTATTGCAAACACATTGTACAAAACCTGCAGCTGAGCATGGGTTTGGAACACAATGCTGAGATTGCACAGGAAGCACTTCTGCTTTGCAAAAAGGATATTGCATTTCAGAACACTGAATGAATTCAGAGCATCATGAATAAAATGAAAATAATGAAAATTCCACTCTGAGGTCAGAAAGGCTCCCTGCTTACACAAGCTCACGAGAACTTTTAGCAAGAAATCAAACAAGTTACACTTGGGATAAGTGTGCCTAGTAAACAGTGCTAAAGTTCCCATAATGAGAAAAGGAATATCCGGTGTAAAATCACCAGAGTCCGACATGGAAAACCAGGAACAGAGACTGCTGTCCTTTGTGAAAAGATCTAAAAAGTCCAATCTCACTATTTAACTAACTTGAGCTCAGAAGGACTCCAATTTGTACATTTCTGTGAAAGGATTGTTAGCTGATCACCAACACAAAATATCTCCATAACTAATCACCAGTTTTTATTTAAAAATAGAATTGCAGGTGGGCAGATTATTTTCTGCCCTCAAAATATCAATTTCAAATAAGCATTCCTCAGAAAACGTCTCTCAGACTTTTCAGGATGGACTTTTCCACTTATCATTGTGAAACTGCAGTTCCTGCTGTTTAAAACAGTGGGGGGTGGGAGGCAGGAGCAGGATGACACCTTTCATTCCTGGGCCTCCTGATGTTACTGTAGCAGACCTTTTCAGAAAAATAACAGAAATTTCTGCTGGATTACAGCTAGAACAGAGCTAATCCTGGCTCAATTATCTTATTGGCCTTCCCCCATGTGATATGCCAGGATAAAAATACTGAAAGCAAGAATTCATTAATTTACAGGGGTTTTTTTAGATTATAAGCTCAGTCTTTCATGTTACCTGCCTTTGCATAACAAGGCTCTATCCTTCCCAAATTAGTTCTTGTAAGGAAGTTGTTTCCCATGTGACCAAGAGCAAACCTGTGATCCAAACAACAGATCATCTTGCTTAGCTTACGTGTCCACTACAGACAAAATTACTCAACCAAGTACACGCAGAAGAGCACAGTCCAGCTCCTAAAATGTACCTGGAGGCAGCAGGTCACAGTCCATACGCTGTCCACAGCAGTCAGGCATGTTGGGCCTCCATCCTTTATTCAAACCCGTGCAACTGAAACCAGATCTGGAAAGACTTTTTTCTGGCATTGACATAAACAACTGTTTAATAACAGAAGTATACAGAAAAATCATGTCAGCTGCAGAAAGGTCCTTCCAGCAATCAAGTTTTTGGGAGAGTTTGAAAGGACTAAACTACTTGTTTAGGTTTCAATCTTCCTTTTAAGCCAAGTACAATAAAATGTTACTGAGCCCAGAGAGAAACAGATTTCAATTCAAAGGAACAATTACTAATTAGATTAATGATCTTCAATCATCAGGTACACTCTTTCATTACATTACAGAAACCAGATTGCAACCTTTCACTTAAGTTATTAGTCCAGGGTTTAACAACTGACCACTAAACCTGCATCAAATTTATTTCATTCCTAACAAAGAATTCTTTACCGCTATGTTTGGCTACTTCCATCTTTGCTGAGTGTTTCCCCATTTGTATTTTACAGAGTAAAATGAAAATACTGCATGCTTTATTAGGTTCTGCTCTCTATTTGGGATGAGACACCAATGTTGTTTGTTAATTTAAAAAGCAGCTCTTTGGCGCAAATGTTTTATCTGCTTGTTGCTTTCCCTCTCCACCTCTCTGGTGTACGTCAAATGTTTCAACAACATGATTTTGATGGCAGATTAATTTTAGTACTTAGAGTACAATGTCAGCTTTTCAGATGCAAAAAGCAAAGTACAGTAAAATTAATTGAAGTTTGGGTTTCTTAATATCATTTTAGTTTAATCACAATATCTTTAAATCAAAATAAAACTTGTACTTGAGAAACAACTCTCAAACCCCATAAATCCATGCCAGCACTTCCCAGTTTATAATGCATTCTAAGTCAGCAGTTTAGAAGCATATAAACAAAATATAACAGTGGAGGCTTGAAACAAAAGTTGCAATGAAAAGCCTTCTGTAAAAAAGGCCTTCTACTAACTATATTCCTAACAAGCTGTAGCACTACAAAACATAATCCAATATAAAATAAGGGTTTCAAATTAAAACTTGGTTGTGTCATAGGAAGCAATCAAACCACACAAGTCTACTGACACATCTCAAGTGATCATGGTGGCTGCACCTCCCTGTTGGATACACAAACAGCATGAACCAAGTGGAGTGAGGCTGAAGGTAAGAGCAGTGAGGTAATTCATGCATCTACTGGACATTACATCCCTGAAAAAAATGAGTTTTCAGTTGGTCATGGCTCACTGCAGCACCCACTGTGCTTAGCACCTGCACAAGGCCAAACTCTCCTACCCTTCTGATGGCCATGTTGCACGTGTCCCTCGTCCACGCAAAAGCGTGAGCAGAAGTCCTGCAACATGGCCCTTTCCTACAATTTTGTGATTAAAATTATTTTTTGCAACATCTGTATTGTCAAACCTTGTTTACTGATCCCCATCATTTTTATACATCAGTCTGCAAATTAACTAGGCTTCATTCCAGTACGGCTACTTCGCAATTTTTGTTTCATTATGTTCTGAAAGGCTTTAGCCTTTCTGAAATGACAACAAAATTTAAATAAAGAAATGCAATATATCCTCCCTCATTTTATTGTTATCACCTAGGTCCTAATGATTAGAAACAAAGATTCATTCTGAGATTTCATAGAACAAAGCTGTTTTCTGAAGTAAGCACATTTCTTCTACTAGAATCTTGCTTAAGTTTGTCCATAAGCAAGAAAAAAACCCTTAAAATATTTAGATACTACATCTTTCTGTAAGTAGGCTATAATTAGATTATTAACTCAAGGAAGGAGATCATCCCTTCCCACAGACTTGTTCAGCACTTAAAAGAACTAGACCGACCTACAGAGACCTGTGGACTCTACCCAACGCAGGGCCAAGAAGAGGGTGCTTTCAGGAGAGAAAATAGTTTTCTGACAAATCAGTTGACTTGGTTCCAGCTATAACACTGACCTACTTGTACAGCATACTGCAAGGCATTTAAATTTCACTGCCTGTAAAAGAGAACCTATCTATTCCACAGTAAAGAAACTGGGTTACCAGTCCCTGATTTTATAGTTCGAGCAAGCAGATTATCTGTGTGCAACTTCTACAGCAGATGAATTCAGGCTCTCTCTTTCTAGCACTCATGGGAAGGGTGAGCAATCGTGATATCCCATTCTGGGAAGAAATGAATGCAGAAAGACCAGGAGGTAACAAGTCCATTTTCTCCAAGACCCATCACTACCAGTGTCAGAAAACAGATCTGGCCACACATGAGCAAGTGCGTGTGTGCGCAACAACTGCAAGGACCCACAGGCTTCATGAGGGAAGACTGCAAAGATGAATTGATTAGTATTTATTGAGAACCTGATCTCAAAGATCTTGCTTCTACAAAGATGTCTCTCTTTTGCTTTCTTGGGCTCTTTCTTTTTGCCAAACATGCAAAAGGTATAAATAAATACAGGCAGGACATAAAAAGCTACTCACACGACCTTTACTTGTTATGCTTTAAGCAGCAGTCGTCCATCTCCTATCAGATTCTGCTCTAGCCCTTCTCACTGTTTGCAAGACCCTGGTCATTTGTAATGAAGCCAAGTGTTGTATGTATAGGCAACACTACAGTTGAACCAAACGCAAACACTGAACAACACAAAGGAAAACTAGTTATGAAGACTCCAATCCATACAAATATCTTCTCATTTCTTAATATAAATAAATAATGGTACAGTAACTGCCCTGACAATCCATCTTATCTCTAGTTGAAAAGAAAATTATTAGCTAGAAGCATCTCATTTATCAAACTGACCCCAACTCAATAGGCTATGCACATCAGTGTATCAGATATTGTTTATCTGAAAAGTTATACAGACAAGTCCCTCTCAGCTCATCCTGCAATACCTGTTTGAAATCTTCCCCTTTTTGATCCTGTTCTGAAATCAGAAGCAAGTTGCCTCTAGCATTTGGAATTTAGCTGTCAAATAAATCTCCATAGAACAATTGGGAAAAAAAAAGTACCAGGTGCTGAAAAAGTTACACACTGGCCTCGTGTACAACTGAAGGCAGACAAAACCCCTGCACATGATGACTTCTACTCCCTCTTAATAACTACTAATGCTTCACATNGTGCTGGAGCATGTGCAGAGAAGGAAATGGAGCTGCAGAAGGGTCCGGAGAGTCAGTCATGTGAGGGAGCTGGGGGTGTTTGTCTGGAGAAAAGGAGGCTCGGGGAGGACCTTGTGGCTCTCCACAACTCCCTGACAGGAGGCTGCAGCCAGGTGGGGGTNAAGTTATTCCTATAGTAAGACTTACAATCATTGGAGGTAGCGTACACAGATCAAAATAAGGAACCATCATTTCATGTCCAAAAGTTTCACTCTTGCTCCTTACACCACTTGTTTTCTCCTCGTTTGTTTTACATTTTGCTTTACACTTTTCACACTGAATTTATGGGGAAGGAATAAGGTGCTTTCATATTTTTGGAAAACACTCAGAATATTACGGCATTGATGCAATTAAATAATTAAAAATATAATGATCTTCTCTGAAGAGGTATTTCAATATACCTCTTGGCACAATGATAGCAATTGAAAACTCTCCTAGACCACAGCCTACTTGGCACTTATTTATCAACTTACTCACTTCTATTGCGTTTACAAAAGGGTGCTAATGAAGGAAATCTCAAGGGTTTTTGGTGGGTTTTTTGGGCGTGGGGGACTAGTTCTGGTTGCAGACACTCTTCCTGCAGGAAGGCAAAGACTCCCATGGAATGATAAAGGACTCACTGTTACACTATTACAGGAGATGAATCGCATTAACCCCTGCCCTTCCCCATTGTACTTGCTGCCCACTGAAAACAACAACAGAATTACTAAAATCCCACACTCTCTAATGGGATGGTAATAGGATTCAGAGGCCATTAGGGTAAAGGCAATCCATATTTTACAATTTAATAAGCTCGTGCTGAAGATGCTGGATCCCTCTTCGAAGCCAACAATTACTGATTTACTATTAACAAATCCTCAACTGTCAAGACTGCAGAATGCATTCAAGATGAAGTCAACAGCTTATCGTGACAGACTTTAAAAACGTGTGTAGAAAAATGAAATCACTTAAATTGAAATAATTTGTAATTTTACGGTGATACTGGTTATTACTGTCACTTCATATTTCTCTATATCCAGATCTCATGGTTACTCAGGTTTGCACATAATTCAGAGTTCTGTGGTGTTTGTTGTAGAAGGCGAGCACTTTTGTACCGTTTTCTAAGTATACACCTCTCCTCACAAAGAAATAAAACACTGAACACAGAACTATGGGACCAAATGAGTAATGAAATCAAGTTCTCCACAATCATAGATAATCACACAGACAATTCTTTAATGTTATGATCACCTACAACTGGATCGCCTGCTAGGCTGTAGACTGAAAAGAACCCATCATTTTCTAATAGTATGCCTTGAAACATAGGGCGTACAATACAAACTAACTCTGCCTGTTTACTATTCTTTAAAAACACTGGTTAATATATTTTCTGAAAGGCAAATGTGGCCGAAGATTTTCTTAGGTCCTTTTTTAAAAGAATTATCTTATCTGTATTTTTGCTGTATCCAGTTATTCCTCATTCCCTTGTGTAACTGGCTGGGGATATATAGAACATTCCACTCCTTACATTTCCTGAACCCAAAGATATGCCTCCACCATTATTGCTGCCGGATCTAAATGCCACCTTTTTACTGTTCTTTTGTTTACACTTCTTAAAGGATGGGGGGAGAAAATCCCAATGAAAACAGACATGTTTTTTAGAAGCGATAATTCTATAACTCAGTTTTGCCCCCACAAACATTAATACAGTTCTCAGTCAGGTCGGTAAGAGGCACTGTATCTAAAAATATGGACCACTGCTGTTTAATATAGTTATTTTGTGCCCGAGAGTTCATAATCACACAAAAAAACAACAGGAAAGCAAAATAAAATATATGACTGTAAACCAACTAAATCCAAAGGCCTGCCATCATTTCAAATTGAGGAAGCCCTTTCTTCATTATCTATGGAGGTGATATTTTCATACAATCAGATATTGCAACTTCACACACCAGAACCAGGCTGATCTTCAAAGTTTTATGCACTGTTTATGTAGAGAACTACTAGACTTCATTAACATCCATGCGTATTCACTATTTATCACAACGTATTAATAATGAATCCAAGAACATATTTTATTACTGCCACAATTTTATGTTAAAAGCAAGAACTTAATAAAAACTGAGCTGGTAGTTTTCCTGCTTCTCCAAAAGTAGAGACACTGAAGTTTGAAATCCACTTCCACTTTGTTTTGTCCCATCTAATGCTTAAAGAAAGTTTTCAGTACACTCAAAGAACAGTGAGGGAAGGAAACCATAGTGATTCCTGAAACAATTGACTCTGATTAGCTCACTATTAAAACAAGTTTTGTAAACTACTTTGAAAGATGCCTTCCAGAATATCTAGGGATATCTTAGAGATTTTTGAAGCATAGCTTCCAGGCAAACTAACAAAAATAACCAGAAGCCAAGTAAAAAGGGAACTCATGATCTACCTAATTCCATGGCAGGAATTGTCTATCAATATTTTACAATGCAAAGCAGACTACAACATGAACAGAAGAAAGACGTCAAATACCACCCAAACAGCCTCTTTAAAGAGAGAAACAGAGAGCATATGAACCATTAATTTCTAAGCACCTTTATATAGAGAGAGATAGATATATAGGTAGATATATATATATATATANCCTAGATAATGTGGTGCTGGAGCATGTGCAGAGAAGGAAATGGAGCTGCAGAAGGGTCCGGAGAGTCAGTCATGTGAGGGAGCTGGGGGTGTTTGTCTGGAGAAAAGGAGGCTCGGGGAGGACCTTGTGGCTCTCCACAACTCCCTGACAGGAGGCTGCAGCCAGGTGGGGGTCAGGATCTCTCCCACGGAACAGGGGATAGCACCAGGCTGCACCGGGGGAGGTTCAGGTTGGATATCAAGAATTTGCTCACTGAAAGGGCTGGCAGGCATTGGAAGGGGCTGCCCAGGAACGTGGTGCAGTCACCATCCCCGGAGGTGCTCAGGAAAGAACTGGGTGTGGCACTCAGTGCTCTGGTGGACACGGTCGGGGGTCAGTCATTGGTTGGGCTCAATGGTCTTCGAGGTCTTTTCCAGCCTGAATGATTCTGTGATTATGTGAAAACAGTTCGCAAAAAGAAAACAGAACCTTCAACCACAAGTGATCTATTAATTCAGAAGATTGCATGTTAGAAGGTGGTGAACGAGGAGGAAACAATTTCTTAAGGCTGGCCATGGCTAACAGGGTAAACAGGAAGAGAAAATACGTTGCCTGCACCGGAGCCCTGATTTGCTTCACATTTGACACGTGCTGTCTCAAAACACCATTTTAATTTTTATTTCATTCTAAAAGATCCTTTCAGAAAAGGTAGCAAGGAGATGCAATATAATGAGCTATAATACAATAATCATGGTTGGATCTCTGTCAAATTTCTCAGAATGCAAATGAGCATTTATCAGGAATTTGCCCAAAACAAATAATTTACACTCATTTCCGCAACATGACAGACATGATTCTCTTCCATTCAGCTCTTTGTTAACTCTGATTAATTACTTCACTTCCAATTTCATTAGAAACATATTCATCTTTTCTAGGTTGCAACAACTGATATGCTGCATCTTGAAGTCTCATATTAGAAACCTGAACATCTGTCCATTCCTTACATTCTACTGACCTCTAGAGACTGCATGTATATATGTATAGCACATATACATTATTTATGTCCATGTACACATACCAGAGCAAGAGTACAATAGGTTAACTTTAAGAGAAATCTGCATTCAGCATCTGATGTTACAGTTTTGACTTTAATCCCACACTGTTCTCAGAAACGTTTCTCTTTCCTGCAGAAATCTCTTGCTATTTCCCCCCCTCTTCTCTTTGTGTCCTTCCAACACAAACACACCATGTCTTATCAGTTATGTACAGAATTAGGCTACAGCTACAAATATCAATATAAATACTGAGATCATCCAGGTTTCATTTAAGCATCAATACCTGCTGAGGAAGGAGTGCCTCAGGTCAGACACTGAGCTCCTGAAAAACAGACATTATTGTGTGTGGGGAGAGGAGGCCAGTCTCTCCCAGCCCACTATCACACTTGTTTCCCCACCAAATGGTAACATCTTGCAGCAGAGTCCTTGTCTCCATTCTGCTGCCAAGAAAAAAACCCTCTACAAAAGCCTGTGTTGGGTTTGACATTTAGACCAAACAGAAGGGACTGAAGGAGTTGAATTTGTCAACTAAAATCTATTCAAAATAGACATTAATCCAGTAACAAAGAGAAATGAGGGGAACAGAAGAGACTATGTTCTTCCCTAACAACATCAGAATAGCTGACACTGTTAAGGGCCATTACTTGGTGGTACTGTGTGGTCAAGTACAAGAGGCATAGCCACAGATATTTACAAAATTAATAGGTGACATTTCAAAGGCGCATTCTCCAACTGAAAATAGCTGGTATTCAGTTCCATATCAAAATTCCTGGGAAACCTATATTGGGCTTCCTAACACTGCCAATGTTTTATAGAGAAGGCCAACTTATAAAACACTTTCATGTGATTTTATTCCTGAAATATCACAGACAATGGTAAGTTTAGAAGAACAATCTGAAAACAATGTCCTACTTCAAAAAAGCTTTCTCTAAAAAGCTTTTTCGCTTTTAAAAAATAATTTATTTCTGAGGGCAGGGGGATAAAGCCCTCTATGCAATGTTTTATCGTGTTATAATCACATTTCATGTGATAACAGAACACAAATTTTATTTGATTTGGAATCGGAGCCACAAGTTAAATTTTATTAAATAAAAATAAGCTATAGATAGCAACTGAGCTCCAAATCTTCAAAAACTGCATGCATAGAGTAAGAACTGTGCTAGCTAAATATATTCTACATAATACAGCTAAAAGGACTTACATCCCTTACGTTGAGTTACTCTGGAGTTACTGCATCATTAATGAGGAAAATATATACAACCATGTCCTCCTTTAGAAGATTCTTAAGATGACTTCATTGCCAAATCCTACTTCTAGTTTTTAAAATTATTTTTAATCCCATTTTTATTTACCTATTTTAATGATACTATCACAGTCTCTGATATAGATGCAAGCCTGACAAATAACTCATTAAATGATTGTTATCTGCAGTACATTTTCCTGTGTACTCATCCAAGCTTTGTATTTCAGTAACTTACTGCAGACTCCTAGACATATATTCCTCCTCAGTTCCAATAATGTGAGACTAGGTATGTAATTTTAAATTTCTAATGGGCTTAAATTAAAATACACGGATTCAGATTTTTGCCATTGTTTATACATAAATAAGCACCCAGAGACAAACCTAGAAATGCACTATTGCTGCTACAGAGAAATATGGCACTAAACTCAACTGCGGCCAGAATTACTGACCCTATGAAGCTATTCTGAACTTTCAGGAGTGTACTCCTAAATAAAATTCCAGTATACAAGTATGCTTGCTTTTCTCTTCGTGACTTTGAGAACTGAGAAATACAAAGATAAAAGTTTATTCCTTAGGGCTATATTGTGTCATAAGCCTTTAAACTGAATTTGCCAATGTTTTCAACAGGGAATTCTCTTTAGAACCTGGTGACATATTACAATCTTTTAAACTAAATTATGTACCATTTCATTGAATTGACAAGTCAGAGTGAGGAAGGTACGAGAACATAATTCTGGTAATGTTCTCACTGGCAACAGTTGGGCTCATTTTTCTGAATGACACAGGACTTTAAAAATGCGAAAGCGCTCTTGAACTTTTGGCCATGGCCAACTGAGATGCACAACATTCAGTGGCCATAGCTAATGGTCTCTCAAACCCTAGGAACTACTGTTTGAGAAGAAAAACTACATGACCATTCAGTAAATACGTACAGCATTACATTTCCTAAACCATACTCACAAAATGCAGGAAGACTTCACTTCCTCTGCATATCGAGTACACAGACAGTTTGCTGAAGGTTAAGGAATTACCTTAGTATGTACACAGTTATGGGCATGCACAACTTCAGAAATAAACTAAAGACGCAGAACATTAAGGAAACCCTTACTGGCAAACCTATACGGGGGGAAAAAAACCCCAAACCAAATAAACAACAAAAAAACCCCAACCAACCTAAAGCTTGTCAGACTAAAGAAATTTTGGCACACACATCTGCAAAAACCCATAAAAATATTAAACCTAAGCCACAATAAATAAATAGCCTGCAATGCTAATTACATGAGAGATGACTCTAGATATCTGCCACACATTTTTCTATCTGCATTTTTTCCCAATTATAAGCAGAAGTTGGAATTTTCTTACACATTAAGTAGCAAACAAAGGCATGGCCCTATATATTATAAAATTCAGTCAAACATAATTTTAAGTCTAAAAACTGAACTCTCTTCTCTAAAAGGTCTTCAAATAATTCTTGTTTTTGCTTTTTTATGTAGGGTACAAATAGGTACAAACCAGTTGCACACAGAGAGATAACGTTTTTAGCATCACTAGCCTAAGTTTTGCATGTTTATCCTGCTTTACGTGAAAAGCTAAGATTAAAGAAACACAACACACATTAGGGTTTTGAATTTGAAATCAGTTACGGTTGATGATGATCTCCAAAAATAAATACTCCCACAGATAGAGGTCAGTGGTTGCCTGAAATTGCATCAGTTAGTGCCTGTATACTAAAATCCTCCACTCCTTTGGGACTGCTTTATCATTTTATCAGATTAATTAAATCAGAGGTTTTAGCATAGAACATCACAGTTTTCTAGTCACACATTTGCCATTAGGTGCTTACAATTTATTGATCTGAGACTCATCATAGGGCTTTTCTCAGAATTTAATCACATAAGATGGTAACTCACAATTTTTAACAGCTAAAAAAATGTACACATAAAATAGTGTAGAAATTAAGAGGGTTTTTATTTTGTCTTTTATGTGTTGATTTAGTAAGCTCCTGCTGTTCTCAAAGGAAAGCAACTTCTCTGTACTGGAATTCTAATTTTGAGGTGGCATGCATTTATTTTCTTAATTTATAATTAAGCATCTGTATTTTGTGGCTGTATTTAAAAAACAAAAACCAAACCCCTAACTTTTAGGGATAGTCTTTCAGCCCTTCCTCTAAGACAACACAGATCAAACAATGTTAATGCTAGTGATAAAATTTTAAGAGGTAAGTAAAAATTAAAAACCTTGAAAGAAGACACATGGTTGTATCTACATGTGCCTCATTTCAGCACACATGTCTCTTCAGGTTTTCAGATAGAATAGCACCTACAATAATGATGTAAAAATAACTGATCTCATATTATGGAACTACCAACAGCCTGGAGGTTTTTCTTTGGTTTTTGTAATCTCACTGCATTTCTTTCTCTAGATGAAGTAATCTTTACTTTGCTCTCCAGCAACATCTACTGGAACATCAGTAAAATGCTGCTATTTCTATTAATCACCCATTTAACATCTAGTAGGGCAGAGTTAGCAAACGCCAAAAGCAGAGATAAGTGCTCTGCAATTCAGATCCTGCATTCTGGGCTCAAGCACATCAAGGTGGCTCAGCTTCAACCTTTTACTTTTCTGCCATTTCATAAGGACCAAAGTCTTCATGACTAATTCCTACCAGAAGTCATCTACCATTTATACTTAGACATACTTTATTTAAGTCCCAAAATATCATTTAAAGTACCACATTACATCCAGGACTTCCATTTTTGTCAGAGAAGTTACTCCTAATTTCGGTTTGATCCAACATGTGCTTAAACAGAACTGCAGCATAAAAAGAGCTTGGAAGAACATACAGAAATGTTTTGAAAGGTGAAACAGAGGTGGAATGGCAGTTCCAATGCCAAAAAATAAACAAGTTCAGCAAAACCATAGTTAAAAAGTAAAAATACCTGCAGCAAAACAGTGCAACATTTACAAGTTCTGATTTCAAGTCCTCAGGAAAAAAAAAGTCTCTGTCCCTTTGTATGAGGATGAAAGTGTGTGATGAGCTACCACTGAAGGAAGGTAAGGAGCATGGCTTGAAGCGATGGGAGTCTCTGCTTCCCCGGGGCTCGCTCCCTCTCAGCCGAGTGGTGCCTTGTCAGTGCCCATCTCGCACAAGCAGCTCCTGCAAACGCACCCACGGCGCTGCCACGCAACTCGCAAGGCACGAGCCCTGCGCCTTCGGGTGGCTGCAGGCAGGAACGAGCCATTTGGGGAAACTTGCATAAAGACCAAAGTTCTCAAGCAAACAGATTCATTTCACTCTGCAGGGTGCTCATCTGTAGGTCTGCAACACTGAATTGTGCCTATCAAACAATGTTTACTCTATGACAGCTTACGAAGTTCGCTTTCCCCAGCTCTGCTTACAGCCAGCCAGCGAGTGCTCCACTTTACAAATAACTCTGATCACTACAATAGTATTTGTTTTTTTCTAGAGCCCTAATAATGGTCTAACTATCCTTGACTGCCTGTTCACTCTTCAGTGTGACAATGAAATTCAGAATATCATTGCTGCTCGGAATCCCTTCCTCCTATTTAGAGTCAGTTTGCTGATACAGAGAGCAACTGTAAAACGTAGGGAGAGGGAAAAAAAGCACCAAAGCCAGTGATGATCAGAAACAGGCACTCCAATAGTTAAATATTCCAGTTGTGAATAAAAAGCACTTATTAAATTATTTTTGCCTTTGGAATCCTTATAAAACCTCAATGTATTTTTATAGAGAATAAAAGGGCATGTCTCCCCAAACCACAAATCCTTTAGGCTATAGAATTTTGTATTATCACAAGACTTAAGTTCATAGGCTTTGCCTGATAAATTAGGTCCTCTCAATAACTGTTAAACAGAAAGCCCTTTATTGTAATCCAAGTGCACTTGTGGACAGCACTTTCAGAGTTAACTCCATTTGACAACTGACATAAATCCATTATTCTAATTTGGTGATTGCTTTACTAAACACAGATGCATTTTATGAGTTTTAGTCACGTATTTCATTCAGGATGCTACTTAATCTCAATTTACAAAACATAAACACGAAATAGGTTTTACAGTATGTCTAAAAGGGTATAGCTATTCATCTGATGAAATGCCAGGCAAACAAACCATATTCACCTAGACCTAAACTCAATGCTAGATTTTACCTCACACAATAAATAGTAAATAAGTATTTTTAAAAAAAAATTTAGCTGTTGCAATCAAATTGCAGAATGCAAGCTCCCTGAAGGTTGTAAGACTGTAAAGCTTTTCTTACACTGAGATTTAAGCATTGAATTTAACCTTAAGCAAAGTCCAGCTTTCATAAAAGCTGTCTCTCTGATTTATTCTGATACGCAGAGAAAAGGGGGGAAAAACAAGCACTCATTGTGAATACAGCGTCCTCGGAACCCCATTTCTAATTCAATTTATAGCCCATACTTTACATCTTAAACAAAAGGGATCTGATACAACACCGATGCTGCCTCTTGCTGCAGTTGCCTGCCTCAGTTACAGAACGCTGAAAATCCACCGCTCCGACCAAGCACTCCATAAAACATTCGGATTCAGACACTTCTTACCTGCCTCAGTTGAAGGCTTCCTTCCCTTGTTAGCAGTATGAAGCATCCTCCAGCCTTCCCAATCCTCAGCACCGGCCTCAAATTGCACCGCTAAGTCCCTTTTTTTGCAAGAAAACGCTTATTGAAAGTGATTAGTTTTTGTTGTCCCTTTTAAGTCCCTCCTGCGGGAAAAAGCCGCGGAGCGATGTGACGCCACCTTTTAATCTTTTGCGAGAGTGAAAAGGCAGAAAAGGAGCGCTCGATCAAACTGAGCTTCACACATGACTAAAACTCGGCGGAGAGGCTGCGAGCTCTGGCTGAAGCACCACTAGGCGTGAGTGTAAGAACAGAGAAGAGGGGAGAGTCAATGAAATGTGACAACGTATGTGCATCAAAGACGGGAAAGAGGGAGAGAACAATGAGAGAGAGATCGCGACAGCAACGAGGGAAGGAGAAAGAATGAGGATGGGAGGCAGAATAAGCCTGAAGAAAAGAGGAGAGTTTTGAAGCAAAGAATTCGCAGAATAAAGCCAAAGTGTCTGGCAGCTTCTGTTTTTATCTCAGTGAGCATGACATACTGCCTCTCTCATTTAGCAACACATTCTTGTCTCTTCCAGGTTTGAAAACTGAGATAATCACAGTGTGTGCCTGTTTTTGCCTGACTGGCACACTTGTGCGCAGTATACCTGAGATGCCCCTCAACCATCTTCGGGAGATGCATTTATGTGCAATTAAGTTCATATGTTCATTAGGAGAGACCCCTCCCCCTGTCCCCAAAAAACAGGAGCTGCTAATTTCTGTATCAATTTACAGTATAGTTTAACTGGCAGATGGAATTCTACTTATAACTACTACCAAACTGCCACTGATAAACAAATGACTGAACAAATGTTTAATGTTGATAACTGAGTTATCATAGCAACAAAACATATTAGCCTTGATAAATCTGTTTTTAAGAAAAGGTATTACAGACACTTTATTTTATTTAGCCTGTAATTTCTAGATAAAGTTGCTCTAACTGGTAGGAAAAGAAGAAACTTGACCCAGAACGAACATGTTTAAAGGAATGCATCAGAAATACCGTCATATTTCCAATGTTTTTAAAAAACAATTACAAGCTAACCCCTAAATTTCAAATTTAATTTTGAATTCCTACCCATTTAGAGAAGATCCAGATGCTAAGTCCTCATTCAAGTAGGATTCATTTTCATGCAAGATGGGGGTAGGATGGGTGCATGGATTGTTTGAGTCTTTGGTTCGTTGGAGGTTTTTTCTAGCTGTAAACATGTAACATCAGGGCAGCTTTGGTAATTTGCTTTGTTCATACCTTCTACCTTTACATGGTCAAGGCAAATGGGCTTTTTGCCAACTGGCAATTGGTCAGCCGGCCAAAAGCACACAAGGTACTTATCTGCAGAACTGACACAAGTCCACAACCAGACTCAGATTTATGTGGAGCCAACATGCAATAGGAACAAACCTAAAGAAGAAGATACATTTTCTTTGCTGCAGCACCCTGTTTGGGCCTACTGCATCCTACAACCTCAACTGCATTAGGGGAAAGAAAGGACAATGTCAGTGACTTAAGATGCTGGAAATCTGGATCTAGATCTGGACTGTACAGTATAGTGCTGTGGTAGCTCACGCAAGTCACGCAGTGCCACATTCTGGCATCTGGGGCTTCAGGTACTCAGGTAGCTGCAAAGAGTATTTCAACAGCTTTACGTAACTTGTCTCCTCTTTTATAAGGGTTTTCCAGTTCCAGAGAGGAGGTTATAAAGATGAGTTCACAAATGATTATCAGGGAATCAGGGGTCAGTTTCAACCCCAAGTAATTCTATATCATTGTTATATCACAAAACTTCTAAGAATTGATGTTTTTCTATGAATGTTTGCCTCCAGAATCTCACCATCATAGTAAGCTCTGGACAGATGGAATCCAGTTTTCATATTTGTACAGCAACACTTGCAAAACAACTCTTTAAACTTGCAAACCCCACACTAATTGATAAATTTGTGATTGCTTCAGCATTTCACCTCTTATTTTCTGTCCCTTGGGGACTGGGAACACACTGACATAAATATAGATCCATTAAAATCAGATTCTCACTAACCTTTTTAAGCTGCCTTCATCATGTGAACTTAAGAGTAAACTTACCATAAGGAGAAAAATGTTAGTGAGTACACTGGGCTTTTAAATCTCTCTGTATGTGTATCAATGCACCACTAGCTGATCTAGCACATGAGCATTGTGTGATGGATCAAGTATTCCTTCGCGCTCTGTTGTTTTAAAGGCCTCCTGATCTATGGAAACAAACACCACCTGAAAATTCAGGGGGACAGAAAGATGAGGGAGAAATAGAGATCTGTGAGTTTAGTTATTGCAATTTTTTCCAGGGTATTATTAGTAAATACTCTACAGGAGTACTTTAGAGTACTCTTAAAGGGGACTGTGTCACTACCTTTTGAAAAGAAAACAAGCAAAAATAAATCCCAAGCCCCATAAGAAGCCCCTCTGCCTATGCAGTGTGTGCACAGGCCCCTGCACGCTTAGAATGAGTAACGGGAACAATGTGGGGAGAGATCTTTCCTGTTTCCCATTCATTTTGTAATTTCTCACCTTTATTGGTAAATTGCTTTTCTCATGCAGGTCTTGGTAAGAAGTTTCCACATCTCTTACAATGTATTAGATTATACCCGTGAAACAACTTTCAGAAAATGCAAACACACACATATATACTTTTAGAAGTACTTATTCATTCTCACAGGCCTATATACAAATTCACAATGGAATCAAATGTCTGCATTTACATCCAAGGTCAACAAAACACTTGAAAACATGCATGCAGCTTGTTTGTTTTCATGAAAGGTATAAAACCATGTGGCTAAAACCAAGCATGAGCTTATACACTGAAAAAAATAAATTGTTTTCTACAAGAACTGACCTTGTGTTTGAACTAAAAGTGTTTGGACATTGAACTGCTTGACTCCTTAGAGCTCCAGTGAGCAAGGCAAGTCGTTCTCCTACAGAAGTTACTCTATAAATCAGCCACATT
The DNA here is from genome assembly GCA_013389985.1 of Dryoscopus gambensis. Taxonomy (NCBI): domain Eukaryota; kingdom Metazoa; phylum Chordata; class Aves; order Passeriformes; family Malaconotidae; genus Dryoscopus; species Dryoscopus gambensis. Next base: position 172,166 of record WEIT01017388.1, on the reverse strand, counting down.
TCCATAAGACAGGCGAGGCTTTGACGAACACAAATGCGAAAACTCTATTTTACTGCTGTTAAATGTTCTTCCACTTAAGCTTCCTCAAGCGGTACTCCAGGAGCACACCAGCACCACGCCAGAGAACATTACAAAATAACTACACACAGAAATGTACTAGTAATGCCATTTTGTGCAGAGATATAAATAGCTGATTTCCAGCCTTTTTTCACACTTTCACCATTACAGGGAAAATAACTAAACCAGAGCTTTCCCCTCAATCTTACCTGAGGAAGCCAAGTTTAAGTTTAATCACAGAACACCTCTTGATACCATACTTGTCTACTCTGCTAGAAACTGGGCTGTTCTCCTGTGTGTTTTAGGTCTAAGGAGTCCTTAGTCCACATGCAAACACATCCTCTGTGACCTCAAACTTGTGCAGTAACAGAACAGTTTTAGAACACTCACCACAGTGCGCTGTTTCCGTGATGCTGAGTCCACCCCACCCGCTACAATCCTCTCCCAGGGAACAGTGTCTCTAGGACAGGGAGCACCACGACTCACATTATGGGGGAATACAGTGGAAATGACGACAAAAGCACTCACACCTATCACGGGGACTACTGGTCAGAAACTCTGAGTGACTGCAAGTCCTCTGGAGTTGAAGGAAAGGCTCTGGTGATGCAGAAGGGCCAATGACCACTTTCTCTTAGCAATCCTTCTGTATTTTACTTGTAGCAAAGACTTTCTTTGCCAATTATCTAGTCGGTGACACAAACACAGAACTAATTTTTCCAGCCTTTTGGTTTTGTTTCTTCTGTTTCAGACATGAAGACAGGCTGTGTGTGAGAGCATCTATTATTTTTTTTTTTTAGTTACATCTGTTGATTTAATAAAACGTACCACCTTTTTCTGCCACAAACTGTGTTTCAGTAATACCTTTGGATCTCTAACACCACAAGCATTATAAAAGTAGAAGGGCATGGTGTGGCCCTTCATCCTTCCCTAGCATGGATCTGTTCACTGCTCAGAGGGAATACAGGAGGAGCACAAGGGCTAGAAGTGAGGCAGAGCATACCAGAAAATCCCTTATATTTATATATATATATATCCCTGTGTCTTATATTGCCTACACTTAACTTCCCAGCACCCGATTTGCCATGAGAAATGCAATTGGTGAGGTAAAAGAAGCATCAGGATCAGACATGATTTTACTGGTGAGAGGCACAAAATAAAGACCTTGCACAAGTGTAAGCTACACACATCCTGGAAGGGTGAAGAAAAACTGTAATGCTATTGCTGGTATGAATTATAAAACCACTTAAATGCTGCTTTTTGAGCATAACTGAATCCATGTGATAGCATCATTATTAATTAAAACTGTTTATAACCTCCATTTGGTCCAAACACTACAACCTTACTCACTATATGCATGGTTGAACAAACTGATCTACGACTGCCTCTGCTACACGATAGAAGGGATAGCCAAGTTTCTGAAAAGGAAACAAAAAGAAAATCCCAGCAAAAGCAGCTTGTAATGACTCATGCAGATTTCTTAATGGCTACTGAAAATAATCTTTGATTCCTATCATTGTCAACTCAGTGAGTGATAATAACTAATACCTAAGTTATTATTTTATTTACATAGTTAATTTCTAGTTCTCTATTTCATAAAAATAAGTGTTAATATGTTTTGAAACCAGTCATTTCATGAATGAATGGAAATCAGTACTTCTATAAATTCTGCTAAAATACTAAAATAGGACATAATCAGTATGTTCTTGATTATTTGGGTATAAAATTTTCAAAGGACATGTTATTCCATGCCACCTTTGTATTTATTTGTAAAACCATAGAGGAATATGCATTAAAACAACATTTCAAGAGTCAGACTTCTGTGGCACCAACTTGTTGTCTGCTCCATACATTTCCATGTAGACTTTTTACTCCAATTATAGTCACACACACCAAGGCCTTTCAAGAGTCCTAAGTACCTCAAACAATTCCAGAAGCATCTCCCACAGAAGATTTACATTTTTAAACCAGCAGTAAACCGATTACTTTCATCTGTGCCTAGATGGCCAACATGTGAACCTCCTGTGCCTCAGTTAAAATTAGGGATGGGAAGAATAATGTACCTGCAAGGTTCAGGTGTGCCTGATTTCTTCCTGCCATGGGCTGAGGGCTCCTCCACGCTGTGCAGGCACGTTCTGCTTGCAAAGACAAAGGCTGGCTTCCAGGAGAGCACTGTGAGGCTCGTAAAGCATTTTCTTCACAACCAGGTAATTTAAGTTCTCTACATGAAACACAAATCTACACTGAGAGAACAGAGCACACAGCTTCACTGAGTGCACAATTTATTTCAGAGTACAGGGCAACACAGTTAGAAACTGAACAAAGCCTAGTTTTACTGCCCAGTCCCCTGAATTAATATGCAACATTCATGCCTTAAGTATACCCTTGAGCATTCTCTGAGCCACAGCTTTGAAGATGTGTTGGTTTCCTATGCACTAACTTGACCTATATTCAAGCTGACTTCTATTCTGAGATTATTTCTGCTGTGAATTCAATTCCAGCCTCTACATACACGGCTTTGCTACACCTATGATACAGATGGCACAAAGCAGAGGGATGTCAACAAATTAAAAGGCCACTGCTCTCATTGCCTAATAACAAGGGTAATCAAAAACCTCTTTTTTTGTAAGCTGATCTTGACACAAGCATATTTCCTCCATAATGTGGAAGCACAGAACCAGATCTATAAACCTTTTTAAATTGTTTGCTTTTATGTCAGGGTCCAAAGACCTGCTGCCCTGCTGGAGCCAGGTTTGATCTGTGTCATGAGCCAAGGATGCCAAAAAACTGCAAGAGATGACCAAAAAATGGAGCCAGGGAAATGACTAACTTTTTATTTTCAGAGTAAAGTTCCAAGATGAAAACAGAAAAATGGCTCTGCATCTCTAATACAGAACACAGCAGAGGAAGCCAAAAACAGGAACAAAGGTCTTACCTTTTTAAAACTTGCTCTTGTTTACTCATGTTCTCATCCACAATTTTTGTACCAGAACTCCATTTTTCCACTATATTTACAGCACAAAGATCTTACAGGTTTAGGTCTCACCCTACTCTACTAGTAACACCTGACAATTCATTAAGTGCTTCCAATTGTTTCACATAATGATCTAGAGGACGTGTATACTATAATAGAACACCTGAAATGCCACTTATCTCATCAAACAAAATTGTCAAGCCCTCGGAGTTTACTAGGTCAGCTCAAAGACCCCTTGAGAACTTGGAAGACTTTCATTCCTGCACAGCTATCCCAGAGCTGTGATGAGCAGGAACGCCTGAGGGACTCCTAAACCAGCAACCCCATAACAACAAGGTATAAAAACCATTGCGTGATCCCCACATGCAGTGTCCTACTCAACAAGTGAATCAAGAGGTTCTTTTATTAAACGCTTTCATGCTGCATCTAGGCTGTGACTCAAGCGAATGAGTTGACAAGAAAAAGGGGAGGGCAGGTCAAGGAAGTCTGGTTTACTCCCCATCAGTTTTGGTACAGCACATGGAGTAAAATTCCACCAACAAGGATTGAAAGAAAAGCATAAAAAAGCACCCTTAATTTGGCATCTCCTCAGCTCTCATCAGACATAAGGTACTGGTTTTGGTGAACCTGTGGTTGAACCACAACAGCTATTCCTGCCTTTATCCCTGTCATACCACTAAGAAAATGCACATTGAAGCAAAAGAAAAAAAAAGATTGGTACATGTGAAGTGCTGATCAGAATGTTGAGAACAACAAGAGCTTGACATGATTGACTCTTGAGAACTTTAAGATATAGTATTTTAAGTAAATTGTTAAAAAGTGACAGAAATGTTCAAAAAAAGCATATGCATATTAAAAATGCTATAAAAAGTGAGCATGACATTACATTACAGATGATTAAAATGTAAAAAAACATTTAAATGCACATTTTTAGGTCTGGTTTTACAACTGATTCACAATTCGGAAATGCAACCCCATCAAATTATAAATAGCAAGATATGGCTTTTTATATATATTCATTTTCTTAAAATTATTGGTAAGAAGTAATTTGCTGTATTTAAAAATAATCATAATTTAATAGTAACATTCCTTTTCCCCCCTAGATGTTTTTTTCTGTAGAACATACAAATTCTGATTCCATGGAAACTCAGTTGAGACTGTGCCACATCTTTCATACAGCTGACTAAGAGCACGGGTGAACTATCTGGCTGTTATTTGAAATGTTCTTCAACTTTATGAAGACAGACTCATTAAAGCAAAAGCTTTCCCACAAACAGCTTCTGACAAAGTGAAAAAGTAATTAACACAAAGAGAAGAGAGAACTATTTTTACTTTTACTATTTTTCACCCAGCCAGTTTATTATAGGCATTGTAATTTTTGATGTGCTCTCTCCTGTGACAATCACGGACGCAATTCAAAACTTTACTTATCAGCCAACGCTCTTTTACAATTACCTCATCCTTACTTATGAAATCTGGGATAAAATGGTACAACTTCAGGTACTGAATACCTAAAAAAAAACCTCTGGAAACTGCCAGGAATAGATATTAACTACACTGTACAACATGTCAGAGTCATCACATACACTTCCTGGGAAACGCTCATCTTAATGCACACCAAAAGCACAACATTTAGGGGGTATAATTTTGAAAAAAAAAAACAAAAAAACCCCAAAAAACAAAAAACCCCCAAAAAACAAAAACCCCAAAAAAACAAACAAAAAAACCCCAAAACAATAACAACAAAAACCCCAAAAAACACAACAAAAAAACCTCCCCAAACAACAAAGCAGAAAGACAATCTTATAGTGCTCAAATTGTCTAATAACCACCATTTCCTCTTTCCCTGAACCTCCTGTTTGTTTTGTTTTCCTCTCTATTTTTCTCCATTTAAACTGTGCTTGATGAACTCAAGAGAAACACTTGGATCCCTGATGAAATTTTATATAACCTTATTCATTACAGATTTTTCTGCTGATTAAGGTTTCAAAGTAACTATAATAATTGTAAAGTAATTCCATGCTGCTGCTGTTCGGGGGGTTTTTAGTATAAAGGATATGAGTGCAGCCAGACAAAGCATAAATCATAAAGCATATTATAAGCATTCCATTACCCTTATCTCTACTGTAGCATCTAGTTTTTGTCTCAACTCACAGGTTTCCTGTCAGCCCAATTCACAGACTATTAATTGTCATCAACCAATACATGTTCACGACAAAGAAACAAGATGTGTGAAGAAACACATAGTACTGTGAATTTCATTTTCAAAATGCTTCTCAGTTTGTTAAGAATTAGGCGAACCCACTGTAGCATCGTAAGTGATGTCTGATCCAAGGCTGAAGTAGTTCCAACACATCTTCTGGTATTCACCAGAATGGAAATATTTCTTTATGCTTATCAAGAAGTCCTTTAAGAACAATGAAAGGATATTATTGAAGTACTTTCAACACCTGCTGTAAAGTCCACAAGATAAAACAAATGCTTACTATAAAGATAGCAAGAGGCAAGTTTTAGTCCTGGATAAGCCACCCAACACTAAAGACACACATGCATTTCCCTTACACAGCATTGAAATAACATCCATGGAAAAAGAGCAGACAAAACAAAAAATCTGGAGCCTCACAGGAGCCTCATGCCTCCCTCATGTAGCTCTGGCTTCAGTGGTGACCCAGATGCATTTGGGCTGCACAGACCAGCTCTGGGGAGGCCCAGGCTGCAGGGGAGGAGAGCTGGAGGAGCCTCATACCTGTGCCCCCTTAGCTGTGCCTCCCTCAGCTGAGCCAGTGACAGCAATCACCACTCTCCACTACAGGGATACCTGGGCAGGGAAATCACGGCCCTTCCCCACTCCCCAGGTGCATCCATGAGCCACTACCTGCCCTCAGAGCTTGCCCAGCCCCAGCGCTGTGGTGCAGTACCACCTGCAGGACTGCACGTGGACGTCTCAAAGCAGCTCACGGAATTAGGCAAACACCCCAGTGCTTTGCTCTATCACACTCTGAGAAACCTCTTCCTACCGAGATGACTGCTCAGACGTACCCCAGTGACGTTCCTCTGCCAGAAGGGTCAGCAGGAAGGCTGAGCCCGCCAAACTGGGGCTGCACCGCTTACTAACCCTGTAACACATTTACAGGTTTTGTTATGACATCTGACATTTGCTAGAACAGCAAATAAGGAGGATGCCACTGCTTGAGCTACAAACACAGTGCTTGGCCCCCCCAACCATTAAAACTGAGTTTAACACAGCTGGGCAGGTGGCATCTACACCGAGGGAGGGGAGGCTGGGCGTTTCGCTCCAGGGACGTTTGTTTCTAACACAGCACTAGCTTAAGGCTGGGACTCTTTGCAGACCAAACCTCTACACATAAAGGTGCTCGGGACAGAGGAACCCAATGCTTCCTCTCCCCCTGCCCGGCCCAGCTGCAGCCAGCTGCCCTAGGGAGAAAAACGAGGAGAAGACAGAAATCTCGAGTTTTGCCCTGGTTGTGGTTTTGTTTTTCCCAACAATCGCAGAATGGTTTGGGTTGGAAGGGACCTTGAAGATCATCTAGTTCCAATCCCTCTCCGTGGGCAGGCACACACCTTCCACTTGAGGTTTTCTGTTGGTTAGTTAGGTTTGTTGGTTTTTTTTGCGGGGGGAGGAAGGGAGGACAGTTGTTGCTGTAGTTGTTTTTCTTTTCACCTGGAGCTCGGCTCCAGCAGCTGCCCTAGCACCCCGTCTCCCGCGGCCGTGCCCCGCCTGAGCCTCGGCCGGAGCGGAGCCGCTCCCGCTCCCGCCCTGCCTCGCCCCATCTCCCTCGCGGCACC
>WEIT01017388.1:155138-165219 GCA_013389985.1 Dryoscopus gambensis | reverse complement strand
GGGCCGCCTGGCGCCGCCGCGGATGCTGCAGCCGGAGGGCTGCGGGCAGCACCTGCCGGCCGGCCCTGCCGAGGGAAGGTCAGAGGAGAGAGGAGGGGGATGTGATACAAACCAGAACTGACAGCGGCTGAGCAGAGACACAGCTCCAGCCAAGGGAGAGCAGAGATCCTTCGGATACCAGTTGCGGCTGTGATGTGCTATGAATTCCTGAACAGCCCGGCTGGGCTCACCGATCAAAAAGAGATGCCAAAGGGCCAGCACTAATGGCAAGTCTGTCTCGCCACAGTCATCAGCATGACAAGGCTGGTGCTGTAAGTGCCCGAAGAAACAGATCTTTTATTTTCTCAGAGACCCAGGTAGAGACTATAGGCTTAGCTCATGCATAAAACCTAAAATTAGCACAACTGATCGCTGCTAGTAATGTGAACAATTAAGGACTATAGTTTTCACTTTAAATTAACAATTTTAAACACAGGATTCCAGTGATTTTTTAGCTACACTGCTACTGAATAAAAAAACCCCAAACCCAACCTTTTACATGAATCCGAGCTGAACACTTACAAATTAAGTTATAATCAAACCTTATTAAAATTTAGTTGCCCCATTAGTGACTCTATTACAATTCAGCAAGACCAAAAAAAAAATTAATGAAAAAGCACACAAAAAAGAGTAGGAAATTGAACAACAGAGGGAGACAGGGACATGCAGAATCAGTACATATTCCAAAGAACAATATGCAAACATGGAAATACTTTTGCTCTGGCTACAAAGACCTCACTCAATACGTGACTGTTTCAGGCTGAAAGCAAATCACTTGCTTGGAATCTTAACTCAGCCAGTTCCTCTTTGGCCTCAAAGTACATCAAACTCATCTCCCCAGCTGCATCTTTCATACTTTGGCACACAAATTCCCCAGAACCCAAACATGCCCTACTGTCCCTGGTGCCCTGCTGAGCCTCACCTCTACGGGCCACAAAGGGCGGGAGTGAGCTCTGTACCAGTGCAGACTTTCCCATCGCAGCGCCTACACCTTCCTAGCAAATTGATATTCCAGGTAGTAAAAAAACCCAAAAAAACAACAAAAAAACCCCCCAAATAAAAACGCACAAGCAAACAACTTTTCTTGGAACAGGCAGAGATGAGAGCCCTGCCTGACCCTGCCCCTCTCAGTCTGTCTGCACAGGTGACAGATGCTGCCTCCTCCCATCCCCACGCTCACCGGGGGAAGTAAGATTGCATCTATTTTGGTTATTAAGTGGATAATGACTCCATATGCTGTCCTGCAGCCAAGCAACAAATAAAAATCATAATGTACAGGCCAAATAACTTCCTTGGAATCTGGGCACATTACTGTGCATAATTCCCTTCTTAATGGTTATAAACAGACCAGAGCAATATACAAAAATAACATTCTACACAGAAGCATGATTATAATCAGCTATGTATGACATTTCTGTGCCATTTGGGTTAACTTTCAACAGCATTCTAAAAGAGCTTGTCATTTTTCAGGTAATATCTTGCTTCAGTAATTCTATTTCAAAGTAGAAAACAACACCTAAGGTTACAACTGCTAATAGAGTTATACAGAAGCCATCTCAAATCCCCAAAATATTTTTTTTTATTTGCAGTAGGGGTCCCCCAAAAACCACAGGGCTAGTACGGACAAGTTATTTCTTCCATGATGATGAGAAAATAGAACGTAAACAGTAATATTTTTATTGTTCAGACAAGTTACATTGAACTCCTGGGAGTCAGTGTTTTAAAGCATGCAAAATCCATGACTGAAACAGAGCCTTGGAGATCAAATCACATCTCAGTTTGAGATTCACTGCTGGATCTTGGGAAAGACAATTATCTTTGATGTGGTCAATTTTTTCATTTCATATAATGGTGGTAATGATACCTCATAGGACTAATTTAAGGGTTTAATAACTAATGCTTACACAAAATTTTCAAGTTGCTAATTATGATTATTTAGCTAAGTGTTAACCTAATGCATATGTAAGAAAACAATATTAATGTATTCCCAAAGATGATTATGATCATAATTATTATTAATGCCACATGGACAAGTGCAATTGTTCCTCGCCCACCCAGGTGTGAGGTGTGTGTGACACACCTGGCACCTGGCAGGAGAGGCAGGGAGCCTCAGAAGTCATAACACGTGGAAACTATGCTAGAACAGGAAATACTGGAAGGAAAGTACGCTCACAGCACAGTCTGAAATGCCTAAAAAAGCCCAGTTTAGAGTCAGCCTGAATCATTCAGACTCCACCGTGGCTTGCTGGCTCGGCTGTCGGGCAGAGCTGGGGGGCCAAGGAGAAAGTAGCAGGAGCCCCAGCAGAGCCGGCCAAGGAAATGGCTGCAGCAGTCCTGACACAGAGGAAGAAGAGGGAAAGCAGCAGGAGTCATGGTGAGAATGGGAGGGCACAGAGAGATGTGGGGAAGAAGTGCTATTGCCAGTTTTCTCAGCTAACGTTTCACCCAGAAAACACTGGGAACAACTGCACTTGCTCAAAATAGAGCAAGTTTTATTCCAGCAAAAATGAATACATTAGGGAAGAGAATAATTGAGAATACTTTAGAAGGCTTCAGGAAAAGAAAAATCCTGTAAACAAGATTGAGCAACAAGTCTTTGAAAGAATCCTTTTGTTCCCGGCACAATGCTCCCAAAATCTGCTTCTTGAGAACAGTATTCATTTAAGAAAAAGAAAAAAGAAGAGAGAGATAAAGGGAAAGCCAAGAACACATTTTAAGGCAAAAGCACTTTAAAACCATTTTCTTACTCTTCAGATTTTTTATACCTAAGCCTGGAGGTTCATTGTCCACTCTGTAACAGTGGAGGTTCCTGGGCTCTGCTGCTTGCATGGCTTTTACTGGGCCAGCACAAACAGGGCCAGCAAAAAACCCTCCATTGACTGGCCTGCCAGGTGGGAATGACACAGTCTCAATTTCAAACTGGGAAAACCCCCACACCACCCATTTCCCAGAGGAGTTTCTAGGAAAGCCCACTCTGCCATTGGCCGCGGTACCCTCTGCAGAGGGGGGAGGAATGTGCAGAGGAAGCCACGGGCTGAGGCTTATGAGGGGAGGATGAGAGAAAACCGGGATGACAGCAGCAGCCCGGGGTGGGAGCGGGGTAAGCTGGGGACTTCGAGTGACCCTTCACTCTCAGGGGACTGACTGGCACCGTGGGATATTAGGATCACCTTGCCATTGATTAGCTGACGGGCGTGTCAGATCAGAAGGAAGCTGCAGCATACAAAGGATTTCCCTAACAAACAAAAGGGACTGCTATTAGCATATTGAACAAAAGCACAGGTTTCATTTTAAGCAGTCTAGGAAAAAACCAGCCTGTTCATACCTGCACTTCCTGCTCCTATAGTGGACTTGCAGTACAGCCCTGAGGCTGTAGTGATTATTGTCACCTTTACTAAAGATCATTGCCAATCTACCTCTGCCCAGAAAAGGCAAGGCTCATGCTCCAGCTTGTCACAGTCCGACTAAAAATATCAACACTTTAAAGTTATAATACATTCAAAGTATCTCATGACTCCTAAAGAATAGACACTATAGTGACAATGAAGAGGAAAAACAAAGTTCTAGTTCCCAGACCAGTGGCTTTAAAAATCAAGCATTAACTAACACTGGTACATTTTTCCTGTGTCTCTGAGCAAATCTGCTTCTCTGGCAGTCCTTGCTTGGAAAACTCAGTCAGCTGGGTACACACAAACTTGTGTGAATCTCAAAGCTCTGAGATGCCTAAAGTTTCACAAACCCCCTCAAACGAATAGAGATCAGGCCCCTACAGCCAGAAGGGTTCTGACAAGCCAGGAATCACCTGTTCCGTCAGATGCAGCTGGGTTAGCCTGCCTGTGTCCTGCTAGAGCTGGGGCAGGAGGAGGGAGGAGAAAGGCGGAAACTGAGCAGATGCAGGGGAGCAGAGGGTACTGCTGCCTGGGGATGCTCAGTGGGTTGGATGGGGTTTTTTATTCCCACTTGCCAAAATCCTGCAGTGCTACAAGCTCCCCTGAAGTCCACAGGGCTCTAGCAATGTACACTAGCTTACAATGTAATCTTTAAAATTTGCATTTTTCTCTGATACTAGAACCATTTATCTCACTGTAATCAAGTCTTTACTAGAGTAAACTTGTTTCTAAACTCCCCCAAAAACCCTAAAACAGTTTCTGCACCTGTAATACATTTCACATATTTGTCAAACAAAACATAAAATAAATAGCTTTTAAAAATCCCCCATAATTATAATTAACATGGATGAATTTTGGCCAGAGTTAGTACGAAGAAATACAACTCACTGTAAAGCAAACTACAATCAAACATATTCATGGCATTCAACATATTAAAATTAGATGACAAATCTAAGACAGAAGTGACATTTAAGTGAATGATTTCCATAGTCTGTGTCCCCATATGTTCTCCACATTCAAATGCTGCCTCTCTGAAAACACCACAGTGACACGGAAGCCCACGGAATTCCTTCCGGGGGAATGGGCAGTTTTGTGTTAATAACTAATGAAATACAGTGACTTATTGCAATAGTTTTGTAATATACTCTTCCTGCCTTGAGCCTAAACCCAAATTAAACCATGAATGAACAACACAAGATGCCTCCTGAAGGGCTGTAGTGGTGTGGGTGACACCTTTCTCATCTCCCTAGAGGTGAAGTACATCACATCCTGAGAACTTCCAATCTCACCACTCTGCAAAGCTGCTGACTATTCCCAGAGCGAAATATCTGATATTCACACATGCTTTATGTGCTGTGGGACTAAAAAAAAGCAAAATAAACCCCCATTTTTCAAGCATACACAAATCAAAACCTAAGAGTAAAAGAAATGTATACAAATAAATTCTGCAAGAAATAATTTAAACAGCTTTAACATTGGACTTCTAATGTATCTATCTATCAGAAAATGCTGATGCAAGCAGTCAGTTCAGGTTTCACTGACTTGGAGGTAGCAGACCCATTGACTTTAACCAGGCCAGGATTTCACTGTGAATTTAATGTGGAAAAATCTCAGTATTCTTCTTGCAGGATTAGGGCAGGGCACACTGCTACATGACTGAAAGGGGCACATAAAAGCAGACCCAGAATGTCACCGGGACACACAAGCCATAGTTTGATGAATGAGAACCCAGTACAATGCAGCACTATGTCTTGCATTAAAGGCTTTTTGGTTTTGGTCATTATTAGGACCTGTTATTACAGGTTTTTATTAAAATTATGCATAATTGTAATTGCTAATGTGTTATTATATCCTCCTCTACGTGAGAAGTAATGAATAGCCTAAATTAAGGAAAGAAACAAACCTGTAGGTGAATGCAGGCTTGTTCCCACTGTGATTTACTGCAGGAGGTACTTGTCATCCTATGGGCTGGTCTAAGACAGAAAGGCAGGGCAACATTCTCTAAGGTTTCTTTACCAAAATTGGTTTTGTTTTTTATTTGAAACACAAATTATAAAGGAATCCAACAGGTTAGAAAGTATAAAGTTCTAATTTATTTACTTAAATTTTAAAAAGTGATCATTTAAGCTTGGGCATCTTCCAGTAGTTCATAGGTAGTACAGAGCAAGGGAAACTTCAGCATAGGTGCAGCTTACTCAACCATATGCTGCTTTCCTTAAGTAACCCATTATACAAAAAAAATAAATATCTTGTGACAGATTGTTTTGACAGCTAAAAAACATTTCAATTTTTTGAATGCATTTGACTGAAAGGCAAAAATGTTAGATAGATGTTAATTTAACAGATGTCTAGTTTTGCATCATCAGCCTGAAACGGGCAATTTCTAGCAAGTCTTGCTGTATCACAACATGAAATCCTATGAATTCCATACAGATATGCCTTTCACAAACTTAAAATGCACCATTCTCATTGAAAGGGAAGTAAAATTGTTTTTAAGATGGTACCATCAGAAGATGGTTGTACTTCTGATCAGGCAAGTAAACACATGCAGGGATAACAAAACCAATACACTGTCACTACATTACAGTCTGGAATAAAGGGGCTTTCTTGAGACTGTATGTTAAAAGCATTAATTTACATGAGAAAAATAAATAAGGTGGTCTCCTAAAACCCAAATAAATTCCTGCCAATCTAATTATCCTGTGGATAAATATAAACCAAGGATTTTTAAATTTTGTTTTGCATGTCTTCAATACAAATCGTTGTATGCTGAGTATACTGTCATAGTCCATATATGCCTCTGCAAGAGTTTAATTGTGGTTCTGTATTGATTGTAGAAGAAACTGAAATAACTGAAATAACTAATAACTGAAATAACTTTAGATTAACTAAAGCTGTTGCTGCTAGCAGTCGCCTACAACCTTAGAAAGCTTTGGGATTCAGTCATCATCATCAAACCCATTTTGGTGCTTTCATGACTTCAGTGGGTTATACAGCATGGAAGTTGTACATAGGGAGAATTTTTCCTCAAAACAGTCCCACACAGGTGGCTATATCCATTTGGGATCTCAAAAGCAGCAAAAACTGTTCTGTGAATTTCTATATTGAACTTGCACATAGTATTACTGTTCTCACTTTACAGAAAAGGAAATAGAAAATAAAGAGATTTAATTACATGGGAGATTGAGAACTACTCACTACTGATTTCAAAACGATCCTCACATTCAAACTGACAAGCTGGAAACTCTGTTGCTGAAATATAAAACGTGTTTGCTAATGCCACCTGATCTCTAAATAATGAGGATCAGTGATATTTACCTACTTAATAGGCATATTATGAGACAAATCTAATTCATTTAAGGGTACTTAAAATCACATTCTCTGATTTATATGCTTATACAAATTGCATTTACCTGTTCTAGTTGTGATCTACATATCACGGCAAGCCAAGGCATTTCTGCGATTGATTCCAGACTTAAAATCTGTGCTTTTGAAAAGGGCAAACATGCTTCCCCAGAGACAACATTCATCTGCTCCAGTTTCCTTAGCAAGTTTATCACCTTCAATAAGGTGACACCTGTTATTTCGTGACCCCAACTCAGTTTTAACTCTTTTTCAAAGAAGCATTTGGGTTGGATCAAAAGATCCAGTTTTTTCCTAATTTGGAATGTGTCCCATTTTTCTTTTTTTTACTAAGACATAACATTGCAACACATAATTTCTACAAGCTGAATAACCTTAATGACAACTCCAGAAATTCTGGAAGACAAAATATTTTACTTCGAAGATTGTTTTTCTTTAACATACACAGAGTACAAAAAGTCTAAGTGCATTCAGATTATTCAAAACCAGCTTTCTCAAGAATCAAAACCAAAAAGTTAAGGAATGATAAAGTTTCTTTCTCTGGTGAAGCCAGGCCCTGAAGTGACTTAAAGAAAAGTGTTGAAATTTATGGAAATGCTTCTACAGGGTAACTTTTGGTAACAGAGAAAGGTTAAACCCACAAGGTTAACATAATCTAAATGTAAGAAATAAATAAATAAAGACCTCAAAGGAATGGTTTTGCCTTGACTGTCTTAACTATGTCACTACATCAAGCACAAACCATTATTTTTAGTATGTCTTTACAATAAGAGAAAAATTAAATCAAATGAGATTAAGTTTTTCCATCCAAGTAAATCATCATGGGATAGCAAGAATCTGCTTATGATTCATATTTATGATCTGGTCACTGTTGCTTTATAAACACATCTTTGATTTTTGACCTTGCTAATCAGGCTGTGTGGAAACACTATCAACTGTTTGAGACAGATTTTAAACACCTGCAAAATATTCCATAAATTGATGTTTACAAGCCTGATTCCATCTGCTTAACAGAAGTCTTCTTACAAATACTGAAAAACATTACTAATGAAGGTATTCTCTATCATTATTTTTGTTTTGCCTAGTGTAACAATTCCACAATTTTCACTATTTTCATTTTGCTTATTATTCTGCTACATAAAGTCCATACAGACCAGTAAGTCTGTACACATGGAGCACACCTCACGTTGATTAAAAAAAAAAGTGCATAAAATGAAATAACACCCCCTTGCTCTGGACTGACACAAACTAAAAGATGGCACAAAGGAATGGCTCCACCGAAGGCATTTCCAGAGATCCTTTGAAGAGAGGGTAACAGCAGTGCCTCAGTATCCCTGTTAGCCATGGAGGGGTTGCTCTTGCATTTCCCTTGACATGTCAATTACTTGGAGGGGGAGCAGGAATAAAGCCTGCGGGTGTTGAGTTATAAATTAGGACACTGAAACTGACAGAGAGGTGATTAGCTCGGTCTTTGAGGAAAGAAGAAAGCCAGAGTCCTACAGCATTCCTGCTATCAGCTGGTTCTTCCTTCATCTCTCAGTGGAATTTTAAGACAGACATTCTCCAAAAGTTACATGACAAAGTTCTTGTCCTGACAAAACCTGCCCTGCTCTGACAAATGTGAGGAATTCAAAAGAAATAAAAGACTCCTCCCATGCTTAAGGAAACATAAAAATAAACCCAACAACCTAACAAAAAAAATTACACTATTCAACAGAAGAAAATCCTCCTGTGTTGAATTTTTCCAGCATCTAATAAATTTAAACTAAATATATATTAAAAAAAAATCCAAAATGATAAAAGCATTATGTATTCTACTTTATAGCAATTCCTGACTAACTACAACCTTAAAACAAGGAAAAAGCTCTAAATAAGATTTTTTACCTAAACCCAGCTGTATATGCTTTAATATTTTAGTAAGATTCTCATTTCTGGTACAGATGATATGGTAGTGAGGACAAGTGACTGGAGAAGCAGACTGGGGTTTGGAAAAGAAGGTTGTATTCTCGAATTTGCTTCAAGTAATTTGCCTGCCTCTTCTTTAATGCTCTCATCTGTAACTGAAGCTGGTGGCAGTAACCTTTCCCAGGGAAGCACTTTGCCATTCCGAGCCGCGTGTCAGAGCTGAGCATCATTACCGTAAACAGAGGGCGGAATTAGAAAAGTCACAATACATGGAAAACTGCCATTAGGCAAACTATTTGAGCAGCATTCTGATGATGAAAAAAATGTGCTGATATGCCCCCTTAAGTTCCAAGGAACATCAGCAGACCATACCAGTGTAAATCAGTCCATTTCCAATAATGCTGTTAAACCGTGCATGGAAGCTACTATAAAACACACTCATTTTTCCATTTTCACAGATTCAATGTACAGAAATACCATCTCCTTCATTTTCCAGAGGTCTCTTACAAAACTTTTTTTTTTCCCCTCCTCCCAACATCTCTATTAAGTCCTCACACAGTAATCTAAGCACCGTTTTTCACACTTCATTTTCATTCACATGTTTAAAAATTTCAGCTGTACTCCGTAACCCAAGCTTAGGAATTCAAAGTGGTTTTCAAAAAGCTAAGACAGGAATCAACAAAAGGTAAAAAAACCCCTCTAACTGAGGTCACTGGGATTGAGTCTGGGGAATAAATACTTTGCTCAGCAATATGATGGGTAAGATTTTTAAAAAGCTGACACTTGATCAGTTGACAGACACTTCTCTTGTGTTGTTGACCTACTGGTGGCTTTATTAATAAATTTGGGATTTAGGTGTTAACCCCCATGCAGATCTGGTTGCTTGAACAGGATAAAAATTAAGTACATCCAGCCTTTATGCTGTTTATTTGCATCTGTTTTCTATTCAGCTCCTTCAGCAAAATAGACTATTCAATTTCTCTAATATTTAGGAACCAGATTCTGGAGAGTATGACAATCTGATACTGTGCAATCATTATTGCATCATTAGGAGGAAACATTCTGCTGAGGACAGTTGAAATTTCAGGACAAGCCATTTCCACTGAAATGGAAATCNCTACAGTTTGAACCCACATTATCTTTAAAATTAAACTGATAGTAAACAGTTATTGAAAAAGGTTTTTGAATATGAATTAGAATGCACTGAGATTCGATAGACAGACATTTCATCTTCAGGAAGTTGAGCAAAAAGGGTAGTGCTATCAAATTCGGCAGAATCAAAAAAGACTAATTCTTCAGTCCTCCAGCATTTTTCAATATTTTGCTGCATATTTAAACAGTATCTAAATATTTTATCATTAGTGTTATTTTCATACATTTCCTAC
>WEIT01017388.1:114972-154950 GCA_013389985.1 Dryoscopus gambensis | reverse complement strand
ATTCTGTCCGTGGCTGCGTTGTGTGTTCCACTCATTTGGGGTATATATAGTTATCTGTTTTGTAAAGAGGAACATTACAGATAGTCTTTCACCTGGAAAGTAGAATCGAATCAAATTAATATTATATTCTGTTTTGTCTAGTGAATTTACCAGCATCTGCAGAAGTTTCAAAGTACCTAAATTTTAATTTTTCTGGATCTTGCCTCACTCTTTACGAATGCATTCATTTTCCCACCCCCAATTACTGGAGCTTAATTTTGCTTTTTATTTTAATTCACGCAGTTCAGAGAAAAATAAAAGTTAAAGTTACTGTACCTTAACAAATGTACCTAAAGTGGCACTATTTTTGCATGCATGAAAGCTCAAAGCCTCAACAACTCCCATGAGCGATTACTCTTCTAACACTAATTAGATATTTGCTAATTAGTGTCTGATGTGTGAAATGAAAAACATTTTGAAGCTGAAATGGATAGGGTCTATAAAGATAGCAGCGCTATCCCAATTCCCTTTTTTCTGTTATCATATTTCATAAATATTAATAAGATCACATGATACTACCCCTTCTATAAAATTATCTTTCTGAAAGCAGTCTATTGTTTGGTATAATAGGGCTGTGTCAATATTTTGCATTAGCTGTAAAGCACTCAATGGAGGGAAGTGTTTTCTCTCAATGTTAAAGAGATGTCACATTTCATGCATCATCTTTATGCTGCGTTAACTGGGCCCTCTTTTTAACAGTTTCTCTTTAATGCACTGAAACTAAGAATGCAAAACTTTATTGAGTAATCCTTTACATTTCTGAATAATTTACTAAACTTATCTCATTTCAAATGTATTCCAAATAAAATATAAATGATGAAATAGCTTTTTCTTAAGCAGATACTGAGAACATCAAATTAGTGTCTGTGATGATAATTTCCAGGAAAGGTTTTGGAATGTTAGAATAGTTAAAATGGAATAACATCTTGAAAAGTTGCTTCTAAATTCATATTAGAGGTGTTTGAATGATTTCTACCTGTCATCATGCACAAAAACTTGTTCCGAACTTCCAGGGAGAGTTATTGGTGTCATTTAATGATACAAAACTATTTATCTATCAGAGTATTAAGATCTAAGAAAAAAATTTAAAGGAAAAAAAATCATTAAGGTGAATAATTCCCAATGAGGAAGTTAATTCCAAACAGGAATGCTGAAGCACTGCTCACCTGTAAATACCAGCCACATCGCACCTGGTATCTAGTCACAGGATTAACACCAAAATTTTAAATAGTAGCTAGGCATGAATTGACAAAGGTGACATTGAAACAAACTAATGACAAGATTATCACTTTCCCCAGGCTGACGTTTTGCGAATATAATAACACCCATCAAGGTGATTAAAACGATAATAAAAGGCAAGTTCTAAGAAAGAGAATAAAACAGACACAGGCAAGACAATACATGACAAGTGAAGCTACAATTTTGCATTTCACTTTTTTCAATGAAATTTCTTCGTTTCAGGTTGAAGTTAGGCAGTTCATGAGTCCCAAAGGTGTTTCTGAAATAGAAACCGCCTTTTCTACCAATACACTGTGCTTTTCATTTTTCATGTATTCAACAGAAGAATAAGCTCTTCAATATCTATTTATCCTGAGACAGTAATTTACACTTCACATTAGCTTGATACTTTTATCTAACTTCAAATAATTAAAGCATCACAATATTATTCACACTGATGTTCAGGGGCAAATTCTGATTTCATTTAAATTTGTTTGTTTGTTGATGTAAACATACTGACATCAACTACAATTCCCTCTATCTTTAATTACTCTTCCCTCCTTGCCAACCATTATTGGTTATGTTCCAGCACATACTGACATATTTTGCCCTTTATAACCCTAATGGTCACTGTGCTAACAGACAGCGATAGGGATACAAAAGAGTTCTGATTCAAGCTGCATCCAAGTGGTCCGTGGAGGTGGACAGAAGCCCAAGACAGACAGTGACTGGTTTCCCTGGGATTACAGAGAGCAGCAAGGACCAATCAAGACACATGTGTATGACATGATACGGTACATCCATACGTCAGTGGGGGTTTTTGGTACACTGAGAGTTTCAGGGTTCCTATTACACACTCCCTTACACGTGGCAAACTTTCCCAAGCTTTGCCTTAGGAATCATTCTCCCTCCCAGTCCATGATAGAAGTGGCAGCAGCCACCAAAAATAACTCCACTGCAAAGAGCACCAAGTTTCTCTCCTTGGCTGATAAGCGCAGTCACTGTTCTTGTAGAGCCAAGGCCTCTTTGGCTGGGTAATAAAGGGTCTGCACTCAGCTGCCAACTAACATGAGCTAAAATGCTCGTAAATAATTAAACATTTCTGAGTTCTGTACATACTAATCTATTCGTGCTCTGCTGACACTGTGAAGTAAAAAAGAATCACAACATATTTGTTTCTTTGATCTGTAAAATAAATGACTGGTTAGAGCCAAACATCTCACAGATACAGAATTTATGGTGCATCTACAAGGGAAAAAAAAAAGGCAAGGAAGTTTAGGTACTTGGACAAATGCAGAAGTTAGGGAAAAAAAAGACTGTAATAGTCACTCAACTTGAACAAGTTGCTCTGTTGAGGGATGTACAGCTGGTACCGAGCACAGCTATAATGCAGTTTTTCACTGCTTTGGATACAATGAGGATCTTTCCAACAAAATGCAGAAACTGACTCTGGTTCAAACATATGACTTCTGAAACTGAAATGAATCACTGGGTATTCTGAAGCAGTACAAAATAACCTAAAAATTCTGTGCTGGCATATTTCTGATGAAAGTTTTGCCAGTACTTCCAGAGTTCACTTAGGTCATGCAGCAGCCCCAGTGAGAAGTCAAGTCAGGCACCTGTGCAGGCTGAGGTAAGCAAAGGTTGCTGTTTCTTGTAGAAATCATTATGGTCCTAAAAGAATTGATCCTATCTCATCACTAAAATGTACCTACGGTGACATCAATGGAGTAGGAGCAGCTGCTGTCCTGAAGCTGCCCGTACGAATCATTTTTACCAGGGATGATCAAGGGACAAATCAGACTTTCCTTCAAGCTACTTTTACTTATGCAAAAATAGGAGAAGTCTTGGAAGGGCAGGAATGTGTCTATTTTCAGAGGACATGTAGCTCAAGCAACAAGCCCTCTTTTTTTTCTAACAGGCAGCTTCAAAGAAAACCTACATCATTCATGTGTGGAATACTAATTATCTGCACCTTTGTATTCTTCTGTTTTACATCAGTCTTAAAACCTGTTACGAGTATTTCATTAATATATTAAAAATACTTAATATTCAGTATCTAATTCTTTTAATTTCAACTGCTTTCTTGACACTTACCGCACAAATGTATGGAATTGTAGTGTAGGGCTAATCAACCTCACTGTATGGCTTAAAAAAAATCCACTAATTAAAATGAATCTTTCATAAGACTCATTCTCTGAGCCGTCATCTCTATGCTTAGGAAAAGGCTTGTCTAGTAACTCAGCAGCTCACCACTTTCTGTGCTGTTTCTGCCATTTCCTTGCAAAATACTGAATTAACTGAATCTCTAGAAAGGCAAACTTCCTATGCTGCACCTATTTAGCAGGGAAGTTGTTCCTAAAGAACATAGAGAAAATCAGAGCAGAAAAAATGGCTTTCTTAGAATAAAACCAAATTTTTAAAACTGTTTCTGTTATGACTAAACATTTCTTCACTTAAATGTCTGGGGAAAGAGTAATAGCTTAAGTTCTAAGATAATGAAACTCACTTTCTATGAAAATGAAATGGCATTATATTGTGTAATAAATGACTGTTTCTGCATTCTCTCTCTCTTTCACTAACTGAAATTTGACATTCATTGGCAAAGTTTAATTATTGAATTTTTTATCTAAATAAAAAATGGAGAAGAATTTGTCAGAAGACTGATTTTATACACCTGTCAAAGAATAACAGTAGGTATTAAATGTATTTAATAGCCTGAGTTCATGTAGCTGCAGATCTTTCCACACCTTAGTGAAAAGCCTGAAAACCCAGTTGCATTTGCATGCTCTCCTAATGTTTCCTGGCACATGGAACCTGCTATTTTTTATCAAATGAATTTTAGTCCTTCACACAATTCCATTGTACCTTGGAACTGTTCAAGTTTCTACATTCTCTTTTTTTCCCCAATATTTCCAAGTGCCTGAGCTTTTATTCTGAGAATGAAAGTCTTGCATGACTGAAACTTAATGAGCTGAACATTTTGCTTTAATGTTCCTCCTAATGGATCAAATGGAGGATGTGTTAAAAGCAAACAAACAAAAAACAAATTAAAAAAAAATCAGAAAGTTTGTGCTCAGGAAATTAAGTAACTATCTGTGCCCCTGCTGCAGTACAGCTGTTTCTAAGCCTGACCTCACAGAGTAACTCTGTGGAGCTGTGAGTCTGTTCTACCCTGTCACACTCATGCGAAGGTCAATGGTAGGAACTGCTCTGGAGAAAAAAAGGAAACTGATTAAAAATCACATACATTCATATCATGGAATCCCAGCATGGTTTGGGTTGGAAGGGTCCTTAAAGCCCATCCCATCCCACCCGTGCCACGGGCAGGTGCAGCTTCCACCATCCCAGGTTGCTCCAAGCCCTGTCCAGCCCAGCCTTGGACACTGCCAGGGATGGGGCAGCCACAGCTTCTCTGGGCACTCTGTGCCAGGGCCTCAGCACCCTCACAGGGATGAATTCCTTTCTAAAATCTAATCTAAATAAAAATGGTAAACGGTATAAATCCTCATGCTGCCACCAATTACTCTCCAAGGCTTCAATTTTTCCCCTTAATAATTTACATATTATATATACATATATATTTAAAACCGAATTGTTACCTATTCCAATGACATAGGACTAATAGAAAGAGAAGCTTGACTGGTCACACTGAACTCCAACCTAACAGTAAAATTCCCATGGTGATAAGCTGCATGACAAAGATTGGCCCCTAAAGCAGCAGTGTCAACATGGCTCTAGATACTGCTGCCAATGGTGCACAGCAGTTCTGGCAGCAGCAGGATTCTAAAATACAGCTGTACTGACAGACTGCTTCGCCTAACGTGACTGATTTTCCTTTTGTAACTTCAATGTGATAGATTTTGAAGGAGTCACTCTGGTGATCAATAGCAATTTTTCATGGCATTTTTGCTATTTCAAACTTCCTTTTCCTTTACTGTTTTTACATTCAGTGCACCTAAAGGTTTAATGTCAGTCTCCACTCAGAAATTATTTGAGTTTAAGAAAAGATATGCATTCACTTTCCATCTCTTCAAAACCTCACATAGTTGAATTCCATGGAGGTGTGAGATTGTTCTATCCTATCATGCTCAGGTGGATGAGTATGATCCCCTCATCAGTATGAATAAGTGCACACGAGGAAGACAGAAGCAATGGACAAATCTGTGGGAACCAGACAGCAGAACTGTTGCTGACCTGTTTAGGTAGAAGAGGCCCTGGCAGTGTACGTGGGGCAGCAGGCTCCGTGCCACCCAACAGCCTGTGCCTCTGGCCATGCCAGCCTTGTATTGTCTCACTGGAGCTTTGCTTTTAGCTCTAATGATGACTTTTTTTAATAACCAAGTGACTATTGTCTGATTGGTGTGACTTGTTTTCAGCTTTATATACTCATGTGAAATAATCATAATTTTTAAGGAAACTGTTATGACCAGTGGTCGGTCTGGGCAGCATTCCATGTTTCTGAGCCTGCTGTGCCGCTGCAGTGCCAGTCTGGCTGCAGAGAGAGGGCACAGGGTGACATGGGAAACACCAGCACTGTGAACGTGCCACGGGCCCAGGCCTGGGAGGGGCTGAACAGTTTTTAAGGGTAAGGAAGAAAACACTGAACAGTCTGTGACACACAGGAGAGACTGCCCAGACAGCAACTGCAGGCATTACACAGAGCTGCAGATCTGCTGAGAAGGGGCAAAGTGCAAAAACACGTCAGAAACTTAATGAGAGCCCCAAGCATTCCCAGGGTGAGGAGGATGAAAAATCCCCAAAAGCAGCATTGTGCTTTTCCCAGCCAAAGAGAAANAAAACACGTCAGAAACTTAATGAGAGCCCCAAGCATTCCCAGGGTGAGGAGGATGAAAAATCCCCAAAAGCAGCATCGTGCTTTTCCCAGCCAAAGAGAAAGAGAAAGAGGAAGAGAAAGAGGACCCCCTGGCCAGCAGTGCCATACCCCTCCTGCAACAGGAATGACTCACCAAAACTTCCCTGCAGGCTGAAACCGGCAGCTTTCGGACCCAGGGGCAGTGGGAGCATGGCATAATGGGAGACAGGAAGGGGTAGGTGCTCAGCAGTGTATGCAACAACTTTAAATTTATTACTTGTATTACTTTTTTATTTATTGAGACTTTTTGTGTAATGGCTTTCTCCCCTCTCCCTTCCTCCTTTTTCTGTAACAGCTGCATGTGGCCTAACAGTAATTTTTTGATTAGCCTGCTGTGTTACATTAACAATAAATTCTTGACTTTACATCTGGTTGTCTTTCTCTGTTGCCCACAACTCAGACTTGCTAACCTGGAGTTAAGGTTAGGACCCCTGATTCCCAGCGAAACAGTGAGCTTTAACAAAAAACGATGATCCAAATCATCTTGTGCTTCTGTAAGACAAGGAGACAAAAGCAGAATGTATTGTTTTAATTATTCATGTTCAAAATCCATATAGATTTTGTTTTGAAAGGCTAACTGTGATTAAAGAACAGAAGGAAAACATATGTCTAAAGAAGCACTGTTAAAAAAATACTTTAGAAAAGTCTTTCATTGCATAAACCCCCCTGTAACTTCAGAAGCTATTTAGCTGGATATTTGTGCACCACCAACAGGAAAAAATGCCTGAGTCACTCCAAATGAGTGCGAATTGGCAGGTCTGCAGAGCTCAGCACTGTCTCTCTTGCCAAGTGTCATGCTTCATACAGAAGACTCACGCATCAGGTGTCCATGTCACACTTTTATTTCACTCTGCATAAATCTCACACAGAGAAATCTTGACAAGGTTTGTTTTATGCCAACACAGTACTCCATAAGCATTTCTCTGATAGGAACTGGAAAGACCAAGAGCTGGCAGCTAGATCAGCTTAGGTGAAGTTTTGATTCCTACATCAGAAGTTATCCAGCAAACTGTTGTGCCAGTCACTGCTGGAGCCTCAGCCCTCGCCCAGGAGCATGTGTGTGATGTCCTCAGAGCTTCAGCAGCCCCAGCGGTCACAGCCATGCTCTGCTGCACTGGCAAATCTAATACACAGTGACCTTGGTTATACTCCTGCTTTTAGGCTCTGGAGAAAACTTCTTTGTTTTTGTCAAATGAATGATATAATGAAACCTGTCATGTGGCAAACCACATTCAAACAGATTTTAGTGTGTCATGTAACTAGTATTTTATGTTTTATTCTGTTTAGTGGTTTAAGTTCACTCTTTTATACAACACTCACATGTTTTGTTTAATTCTGTCTATATTTCATTCTATTTTGTCACATCTGATTAAGGTCTATTTGAAACTCTTACTTTGCATTAGCACACTGGCTCTATTCCTATCTGTTTTGAGCTACGTGGATAAATCATGTGCTTGGAGCACTGCCTCAGTAATCAAATTGTCTGCTGAGAGTGCAGTTCCATGCTGTAATTTTTGCTAGTGCTGAACCCAGTGTAAACAGATCCTGCCCTCCTCCTCTCACACCCACTCATCCCTGCCTGGCCTGCCAGCTCTCCCCCGCTCAAACACAACTGCAAACACAGGGGCTGAGGAGCTGACTTAGGGGAACTGCTCCAGTCTGAAAAAAACCCAGCAAAACAAACAAACAAACAGACGAACAAAATGCCCCCTCCAAAAAACCCCAAACCCAACCAAATAAAGACAAAGAAACCATAAACTGACCATCATTTATAAACTGGTGTGGAAACTCCACCTGTGAAATTTCACGCGCACAACTCCAGGAACTGTCACGGGAGGTGGGAGGGAGAAGAGGGGCAGGAGCTGAGCAGGGAGGGCTTGCACCAGCCTTGCTGGAATTGATCACTGTGCACACCTCTGCTGGCAGGGAAGGGAGGTGATGGGGGAAACAGGTACCTTAGAAGGGAAAGGTCACGATCCCGTACCTTCCACAAAGAAGAGAATTTGCTCAAGATTTCTTCCTCTATAGAGACACAGGTTAGAGCTCAGTTGCCTTTGTATACTTTATTCACTATGTATCAAGACATCCATCCTCTGTTTTGCACTGTTTGAAGGAATTCAGGTAACACTCTGCAGGTTATGGAATCATGGCACTACTCCACAGCAATTTTGCAGTCTGTTGCCTTTCTTCTCTATGTATTGTCCATGAAAATTACCCATTTATTTTTAAAATATCTTTCAGATATATAAGCCATATAGGGAAGAAATCCATCCTAAGAATTACTGGAAGCTAACAACTCCATAGTCATCTAAGAGTGTGGTTCTTGCATTTGTAAAGTCCCTGCAGTACCTACTGAGTGATTCAGACCACAGAGCCAAGCTGACACCTGCTTTACAAGACTCAGGAACCTCTGCATTAGGCACCTACAGGTCTTTTCCTTTCATGTGATACTGGCTCTCCCTTTGCTTTTGCTGCCACCATTGATCCTCCCAGTGCTCTGATGCCACACATAATTTGGCTGCTGGCTTACCAAGAACAGCTCTTCTACAGAAATATGCCCTGCGAGCCTTTCGTTCAGAGGAGGTTTCATCCTGGGAGCAGCAGTTTTCAGAAAGAACAACATTTAGCAAGAAAAGAAAAATCACTACTCCTTACACTATTTTATGAAAATTCCCTGGAAGAGTATATGGGGTAAACAACTTATGCATAATGTCTTCTTAAGTATAGGATTCCTAGGAAACTTTGTTCTCCAACAGGCAGGATGTTAAATCCTGCTTCTTACTGCTCTCCTCCACCTGCACATTTATTTCCTCACCTTTCAACTCACTCCTTTAAAATACTTTACAACATCCTTGATTCTTGGACCAGCTGAGGCAGTGAACTCACTTTCCTGCTAAAAATGACATGCAATATCCTACACTTGAAACTTAATTCATCTGAACCAAGATGAGATAATTTATTAGAGAGGAATACAACCTTCTACATTAAGTATGATTAATACATTTTCCCCTTCCAGTGACCATTTCTTGACTTTACTGTCAGCATCCATTCTATTCTGTATGACCGTGGGAAGCTGCAAGAAGAATCACTGACACATTTCTGTACTTATGTTTACCATGTGGGGCAAAACGTTCTTAGATAACACCTCTATTTGTCTGTGACACAGCAGGGAGTAAATGAAAATGTTTATTCTGACCCCTCAGCAGAAAGAACTCCCTTAATCCACTCACTGATGAGATAACACTGTAGGATTACAATAATCAACTTGCAGTATGTCCTCTATTAGAGCACTAAAGAGAGAGAAATTCATATCCACTGGGAAATGATTCTTCACTTACATAACAGTGACAGGCTTTTGCCCTTTGAGATCACATTTTTCACCCCATGCTGAGCCCTCAAATGGCTTCTATATCAAATGGCTAATATTAAGCTAAATACTACAATTCTAAAAGCCTGTAACTAAAAGAAAAATTGTTTGCAATGCCCACTATTGATTTAAGTAATGGAATGATAAAGAAACAGATGTTAACAATATACTTAAGCTTCTAAGCATCCTCATAGGGGTAGAGTTACAATGTACTGCTTGTGAAAGGCTCTTATTTAAATGTAGATACAAATCTCAATCACTTCCTGCCCTAAGAAATTTAAAAACTGCTAATACTGTAGGGAAAGCGATTGCTCCATAGATTCCACCAGAGTTCCTCATGACCATTGCCTAATGTCATGCACGAGTTCTCCATTTGCCACAGAATTACTGAGTTTTGTCAAAATTCAAAACGGGGAGACATGGGGAGGAAGGGAGGGAGGACAAGAGAACTCAGATAATTCATTCAAACCAGAATTTTGTTCATACACTTTCTAAAGGAAATTTTAAGTGTCAAAAAATACATATCTTGTGCTCATTATTAAATGCTAAATACCACAGTGTTTTGAGCTGCCTTGTGGCCATTGTAAAGAAAACAGGTGTTCTGATAGATTATAAAGTGTGAGTCAGAGGATGTGCAGAACAGAATTTTAATGAGGCTGCGAGCACACAAGGCTGACTAGCCTTTTGAACATGATGCTAAAACACTGAAAGTAGTCTTAAAAGAGATAAAAAGCAGGAACACAACTAAAAAATCCTCATTAATGTACAGCAAGCGAATGTGGTGCAGAAAGTCATTAAGTCAGGTTTTGTAAGGCACTGGTGACCGCGAGGTCTGCGGGAGAGGAGTGAGAGGCTCCGGACAAGCCCTCAGGGGTGGGGTTGGCTGGTTCAAAGGGGGATTCATCGTTCTCGCCTTTGGTCTGTCCGACTCCTGCTGCTAAAACATGCAGATTTAATGATTTGCTCGGCTGTATGAAGGGCCACTCTGACCGTACAGTAACAACAGCAGAAAAATCTCCACTGAGCACCTAATCCAGCCCCCAGTCTCCGTCTCCTCCGGTGTGAGCAGCAGATGGCACAGAGCCTCTGTGTGGGCTTGCTGACGTGAGCTCAGAGACCTTCCCAAAACAGGAGCTAAAAGCATCCTTATCACATCAGAGAACCACCCAAATCACTCCGATCATGACATTCGAACAGATCCTCTCCAACAGTTTTAAAAGACTATAAACAAAGACATTCTGTGATTGGCATTTAGGAATAAAGTAATTTTGAAAGAAAAAAAAAATCTTGCAAGCCCCATATCTCAGAGAAGTCTTCTCTGACTGATAACAAAATTGCTGGCTTAAAACGAAACCCAGGCATTCCTAGAAGGAGAGCATCTGTGGGCGTGGGGGGGAATGAAAAGGAGGGAAAGTGGTCTCCCAAACTGACACCACACCAACTACCCTTTAGTTTTCCTCATGTGATTAAACCAAAGGAGAGGGTGAGGAAAAAAGTCACATCTCTATACTCGGTAAAAATGAGCACTTGCACTTATACCCAGTTTTTCAACAGCGTTTGTTTTGATATCTGTGAGCTTCAAGTTAAGCCTGAATGTAAATACAGGAGTGGATCTTTAGTAGGAGGACTGCATCAGATATAAAACCATGTGCAAAATATACAGAAAAAATATTTTGGGAAAAAAATATGACATTTATTTTATATGAATTAACTATTTCAGTATAATTCCATTAGACTGGTAATGATTCACGCACTTTATTAAGGTTATTCTCTTTCTGTCAAGCACATGCTATCAGTAGCAGCACTGTGTTCTGCAGCTAGCTGGTCCATGCTTTGTGAAGCACACAAGTTGTTAAGCGTATGCATTTTTCACTTCCCACACACTTTGGACATATGCTGTTTACTTTTTAAACTCCAAAAAGTGTCCATAGAAAATTACTTCTACACAGAGGATTTCTTTAGCTCAGCCTTAGAAGCAACATCCACTTGGCTTTCTGGCATTGGAAGCTGATGAGAAATGACAGGGCATTAACAAAGGGAGGGAGCTATTCCTTTCTACAAGGGCTACCTTAAAAATATCAGGTATAGGAGTTAGAACAAGAAACAGAGCATCAGTCTCCCAAGACCAATGGGAAACATCTTCTGACAACACCGGATACATGATTTCTAACACAGAATGATGATCTACAGTCTTTAATACAAATGCAGAACAGTCTGATCAACTGGGCTCTATTAGTTTTCAGTAGAGAGGGACAAGGTTTTAACTATTTCCTGAAGGAGAGAAGGTAAAATGGCCCAACAATGGGAAACTCCAGAAAACGTATAAAAAGGCAGGTGAGAACTTCCAGGAAGTCTGAATAAGAGACATCCTTGGGAAAGCCAGGCTGAAAATGTTACTGGCTTGGCTGGCCAGCACCTTCAAGGCACCTAGAAAGTGTAAAAATCCAGAATGCCAGGTTTGAAACCCAAAGTGTCAAAAGTTGCTTTAAAAACGCAGTCACATTATTTGTGGGGGAAACTGTGATCTTCTGATGCTCATGTGGACATGTGAACACATCAAAGAATGTGTGTGTATGTATTTGGATGTACGTGGGAATATAAATCTTGTGGATATATAAATGAAAGCATCAGCTTCAACACAAAATATTCCCTAGCAAGGGTAATCCTGGTGTGCATTTCTCAACAGCAGAACTCATAAAACATAGGGCAGGTGCATACAGAATACCTCTAGGAGTACTTTAATCCTTTCATTAAGCCTTTACCCTTCAGACTTATACTTTGTGTTATTTTCTGTCAAGAGTTGTTTTGGTTCTGTATTTCTTCTGGATGAATTTACACATTTTTAGAAATAAGTCAAATTAAATTTCTCCATATTTAGATAATCTTATAAAAAGTTTAGGGATGTTTCCTGCGCATTTTTCCTCTTCTCCCTGCTATTATAACTTTAAAAGTTATACATTTAGATGGAATTTGCCAAAGCCTAATTAAGAAAATCAGGAAGTTCAAAAATTGTATTAAAAAGAGGGAACAAGCAATTGAAAGGGAAAGCATGTTGAAATTCCAGTTTGCATCCCTACAAGCAGAGAAAGGATCTAAACTAAAATGTGTGCACCAATGCCTTAGTAAGTACAAATATAATGAAACTACCCTGACTTACAGTGAAGTACTAGCCCACGCAGAAAACGCCTCTATTATTATAGCTTAAAGCATACACGTAGGTGGTGGGAAAGGTGACTAGAGTTTCATTTTCCTTGGCCATATACTCTGGTCTTTCTTTAGAAGAAAAAACCCACAACGATAAGAAACTGGAAAAACCAGGGTACATTGGGATGAATACCTTTAAATTATTCCACACACCCACCTCTCCCAATCATAATCAAAATAATTCATGATGCAGAAAACCTGTGACCCGAACACACTTTCTGTGCTAAAAATACAATTTATATGACTTATTTGCAATGCTCATGAACAATACAACACAGGCAGTGGGTACATCTGTATCACAAGCATTCAATCTATAACCTGCCAAGCACCTTTAGCTAATCATGTACCGCTCCTGATTTCCCCTTTCAGTGAACTGAAGATCACTGGTGCCAAGGATATTCATTCAGCCATGAACACAAGATCATCTCCGAGCACTTTCAGAATTTTTCTCTTATTAAGCTTTTTAATGTATAATTAGGGATTTCTATACCAAGTGGATACTTGTCAGCTCTTTACAACCGAGTGCAAAACATAGGTTCTAAAAAGATATTAAAGAATAGCTTGAGAGGATATTTTGGTTCCTGTATGAATATTCCTGCAGATACTGGACATTTTCAAGGCATGTATTTATACACACACAGCCAGAAAACATGAGCCATTAGAACTGTATCTTATTTTGATGAAAATAAAAGCAGCTTCATAGATATCTTCTAACATGGGCTCTATATTCACCGGTATTTGTATTTCAATGTGTAAAAATGAATTAAAAACAAGCTTGCTTCAGTTGGACAAATGTCTCTGCTGCTAAACCTGTTTCACCTACCTCCCTGTTCTCTCAAATCACTATTAGTATAATCCAGCTGAAGTGTTAAGAACAGATATTACTGTTTCAATTATCAACAGATGGCTTTCATGCATACTTTTTTTCAGTCTTGCAATCAAATGAAACCTGCTCTAACAACAACTTCTTCCAAGTTTCTGTTTTTCAGAGTCAAGGTGAACCAAAGGAAAGGAAGCCCTTTTCCAGCTTAATGGAAAATGTGTTGAATGTCTTCTTAATGACTTCAGCAACAGAGGTTTCCAGGAGTGAAGCCTGGGCCCAGCGCATGTAAACACTGAAGTTTTCGTGTTAGTTTGCTATAGGTACCGTTTAAGTTACATTTTAAAATAGCTCTATTGTAAACGTTGCATATTTATCACTTGCCTACAGAGAGTAGGTAGGAGTTTGACAGTGTTGCCAAAGAAATGTCAGTAAATGAAAAGCAAGTGCCTAAATTTTCAGTTGGAGAACAATAAACCTTCTAATTATTGCACATAAGTTACAGCCTTTGTGTAGTAAACACCAAATAGTCAGGAACTGAAAGTTAACCCTTTAGGTCTGAAAACAAAACATTTGAAATATTTGAATGATAGTAGTGCAATGGCCCTTTAAAATTAAAATGCATGAGGTTTAATAGTTTACACCCTACCAATTCCCCAATTAGGTTCAGAATGCTCAGGTCTTCAAGGAAATAATCTTAATGTCTTCCACAGCACATAAAATAAGAACCAGAACAAAAAAGAACCATATTGATTATTATCTTCTTTTTTTAAGTTGATTGCTTGGCAATAACCAGTGCATGAGCATGTCTATAAATCAATTGCTTCAAAGACTCAATCCAGGCAACTAACTAAAGAGAAATGTTTAATTGTCCCAAGGGAATCTTTAGCTTTTCTTCCCTTGCTCAGTGCGATAGACCTGAAAATGGCACAAACACACACCTTTCCAATAACAAATTTATCAGATGCTGACCTTGTACAAACCAGTATGCCCCAGGCCAGAGAGATGGATTTACAACTGATATCAGAACTGTATTGTCTTTCCTTCATCCACATAAAATAACTTTGTGCTGGGTCCCAGAGCCCCAGACGGGAGCCCTACTGCTCAGCTGCCAAACAGGGACCCAAAAAATCTCCCCTTGGACCACAGAGAGGCCCAGCACAGCATCACCTGGCCATGCAGGGCATTTTGTGTGGCTTTCAGTGACTTGGAAAAAGAGGTAGAAGCAACACTCATTGACATTGGTGTAATAATGCCAACAGACTAGCAAGCATACAAAGTTCCCTGCTCCAGTTACTACTGAAATAAATGGTCCACTAAAGTTTGTCCTTAAATAATTGAAAACATACAGCAAGATGTAAAAAACACCCCTCTCATTTTTTGCAGATACTACATTCACAAGAACAAATAGCATCCAGAGGATTTCCATATTTGAAGCGCAGCCAAAATAGTGCTGTCAGAAACAGCTGTAACACAGCCTGGTGGATGTATTCATTTTTGTTTTCTGATCATCATTCCAGTGGCACAAATGATATTTCCCACATGCCCTCAGTCTGCAAAAATGATGATGAAAGCTTCATAAATTACTGATGCATTGCTTAGACATACTCTATAAAATTAATAAATTCTTCATGAAGCAATGGAATGATGTGAAAGCTTCCAATAGAGATTGTATGTAGGTCTTCCTTGGGTAGTTGCTATAAAGAAAAGGCCCTTTAGAGTGGAGATTAAGATGAACCAGCTTCATGATTAGAGAGAGCACTCACACAGCAACGAAATCAGAGCAACTTCATTATTTTCCAGCACTCCAAAAAAGAAGCGTGCACAAAAGACTAATAAAAGTTACACAGCAAGAATGTAAAGAAAGAGATTCAACACTGCCCTTGGGTAAAGATGGGACTTGGTTGTGAATGCAGGTGTACAGCAGCACAGACAATTGTGTACGACTAATACCAAGTAAAAACAGGCCTGTCTGCCTTCTACCCTCTCTCCTGGAAAGCTGTCAATTGAGAAAGTAACTGACTTTACAGTTCATTAATTAGTGCATGTTGCGTATTTAGCGACAACTTCAAGTTCTCACTTGGGTTACAAAAGCTCCACAAGGCCTGTAAAGCCTATACTAATGTGCTCTACTTTACTTTCACCGAACGGACAATTTTTCAGCCCTAGAAAACTCAGAAAAGTAACACAGGAGAACAAACTCAGAGAGATACATATTAAATAAGTATTAAAATACTTTCAAATTATTTAAAGAGAGATGTGCACTGCCTTCTCTCAGTGGAAGGCAAGATTTCAGAAGCTCATATTGTCCTTTTTCCTCCTAAATGTCAGATGTTTCCTGCTTCTTATTTTCACAGCTGAATATGCAGGACAAACCTAAACCTGCTGCTCAGCTCGTCTTGCATGGCTCATGCACACAAACAATACACATTCTTCTGTAGTAGGTTTAGAAACCATACAAAAGTCATACAACGAGCTTTTCTTATGCCAGGGCAAAAGAGGCAAGCAAGCAGCTGCCAAGGTAATTCTGTCCCAATGCCCATTACCCACATCTGGAAAGCTGATGTTCCTCAGCTTTAGCACTGGGCAGTGCAGACTGACCGCTGCAGCGAGACCTCCACTCGGACACATGCCGGGCACTCACAGGGACGCACGCTGGGAAAGTCCTTTGGGACCAGGCAACCCGCAGAGGGTGAGATGGACACACTGAGCACCCTGACCAGCACGGTCCGTCCGCACGTTCTCAACTGCAGCGTGCACAGGGCACTGCAAAGGGTCTGAGGAGATGTCTGAATAAAATGTATGGCTAATGGCTCTGCTAGACTCCAGGCCTGATCATGAAACATCTGGCAACCCTACTGCAAAAAAAGACTTGTATGTGACTGCCCTCTGTGGAGCTCAGCACGTTGGCTGAGGAATGCAAATGCTCTCAGGGTAAGGGCCTCTGTTGTTTGTCACAGTCCTTTCCTTGCTACTTGCTTTCATTAGCATCAGTTGGGAAATGTTACAAGCCAAACACAAACATGGTGCTTTCTTTCCAAAAGTATCATCATGCACTTACGGCCATCACTCTTGCTGCAGCTGCCTTATACCCATGACAGGCTCTATTATGTTATTTAGCTGCAATTATTGCCATCATTCTTGCAATGCCATAAATAGGCCTGGCACTTAAAATATTAGTTGCTTTCTCAGGTTTCTTGGATGTACAATGGCAATATTGATCTGCTTACAGTTACTAGATGCTATAAATTCTGTTGTCATTTCTAGGAATCATTTCTTTTAAATACATATCCAAATGTACCTTAAAATGAACAAATCCATATAGGAGAATTTAATTCCTTAAAATATGCAGTGGGTAACAGAAACTGTTTAGAATATGAGGAAGATCATTGTAAACCCATCCATAAGCTTGGGATAAATGCATATTTTAAAAGACTACTTAAATGGATATACTTTACATTATGGGATTGAGGAATGAATCTATTGAGGAAGCTGAGATGCTTATGGTTAGACGAAAAAAAAATTAAGTTGTTTGAAAGTTTACAGACTGGAAAGAAGCAATAAACCCCAACACTTTTCACAAATGACTGTGCTAGTTTGGGCTGGTGTAGAGCTAATTTTCTGTAAGTACAGTATGGGCTGTGTTTTGGATTTGTGCTGGAAATTGTTTGCTAACACAGGGATGTTTTCCTTACTGCTGAGCAGGGCTCACACAGAGTCAAGGCCTTTCCTGCTCCCTACCCCACCCGGGGAGAGGAGCCTGGGGGTGCCCATGGAGCTGGGAGGGGACGCAGCTGGGACAGCTGACCCTGAGTGACCACAGGGATACCCCAGACTGTATGGAATCATGCTCAGTGTATAAACCCTCCCCAAAGAAGGAAGTGGGGATGTTCACAGTGATGGTGTTTGTCTTCTAAGGCACCAATGTGTGGTGGGGATCTTGCTGTCCTGGGGAAGTGATGAACGAATTTTTTGCCTGCCCATAGGAAATGGTGAATGAATTCCTTTTTTTTGCTTTGCTCCTGCGCAGGTTTTGCTTTTACTATGAAACTGTTTTTATCTCAAACCACAAGTTTTCTCTCTTTTATCCTTCCCCTCCTCTCCCCCATCCCACCAGTGGGTAGAGAGCTATGTGAGGTTTAGTCGTTAATTGGGGTTAAACTATGACAGTCGTTTTTGGTGCCCAATGTGAGGCTCGAAGGGTTCGAGATAACGACAGATTTGATTGGAATGTGCCAGGTGGAATTTATAGCTGTCATTGCAGCTTAGCTATTAATCAGCAGGCTCCCATGCTTGCCATGGGGCTCTCTTGCCTGCCCGTCTGTTAGAGTCCAGTGCTTGCTAGTGGCTGCATTTTGCTCTCGCTGCTGTGCTGTGCTCTTATCACCTCACTGCTGTGCCTAGGAACGTTTTGATAACAGCAATGGCCACACACCTGGCCTGGCAGGTGGCCAGGCTATTGCTGCTGTGCCTGTGCTGGACAGGCTGGAACTCCTCTGTGAACTCCAGTCCAAGGGACTGTGACCAGCGGGTGAGTCCAGGCGGGAGTGGGGCACCCTGAAGTGCCTGTGGCCATAACCAAGCCCAGACCAGAGCAGGTACATCTCAAAGCAGCTGTGGCTGTGGCTGCATCTGTGGAGGAGCAGGTCCATCCCGGAAGGCACTGTGGCCCATGGACAAGGCCATGCTGGAGAAGATACACCTCAATGATAGATAAGTCTATGCTACAGCAGTACTTTGCAATTATAAAAGTATTTGGAGTTCATTATTTCTCAACCATTTCTTTCACAAGCAAATTAATACAGCATTCAAACCACTACAAATAAAACTCATATATAGAACATATGGTAGGTGTATCAAAGTTATTCAGGAGAGTGACAAAATTTTTTCAATTATTGTTGGCAGGCTAAAACTAGAGAAGACTTTTGCACCTTCCTTTGATGACTATTTTGAGTTGACACAAAGATCAAAGTCAAAATATGGTCATTATATCCTAAGGAGGACCTTGTTTGCAGAGCAACCCCATATGAACTGATCACTGATCACTGCCACTTTTTATAAACACTTTTCTCTAACAAGAAGGAAATCTGGACTTCAAATATCTTTATAACCATAAGGATTGGTATTACACTCCATCAAAAGGAGAGTAAAAATGGATCTAGTAAAGGAATTAGGTGACTTTTTAAAGTGATCTCCTGCCAACCTTAATGACTAAGACTGATGAGACACAAGTTTAGTGTCAGCACAGACGCAGGTTTGAGAAAGAGGAAGGAGGGGAAGAGCTCATTCTGCCCATGTCAGTGTCCCATAATACTACTTGTACGAGGCTTTGACAACATCTTGTATTTTTCCAAAGAAACGACTCGTGTGAAACCCCGTGTTGTATCTACAGAGCCCATACATCATCCATAAAAGGCAGGACCTCCCTGTCCATGGTACAAACAAGGACCTCACAAGGTGTCATGTGGCCCTGGAGCCACCCAGGGGAACCTGTTCAGTAATGGTGTAGGGAACGTGCTGAAAGCAAAGCCAGCATCACTCCTTAGCACCTACATTTAAAAAGCCACATACTAAAAAAAAACAAACCTAAGAATGCCACGGCCAGTCCAAGTAGAAGATATTAGGGCATGTCAGAGCTTCATGCTCCTGTGCCACAGAAAGACCTGATGCTGACCAATGTGAAGTTTGGGGACATCCCAAATGACTCATTTTCTGTGTCACTTGAAGAAGGCCATACCCACTCATAGGAAAACACACAGCATAATTCCATGCAGACGGAAAAAAAGAGACAGTCTACTTCTTGAAAGCCTCAGTACATCCCATCCCATGCAACACAGAACTCGTTTTTTCCTGCTGCATCATTCAATCCATTAACTTGTTTCGGGTTACAGACTAGAAAACACAGCCAACAAGATCATCTTGAACTGCTTGACAGGGTTTTTTCCCTTCCAAAAGCCACAGATTGTGAGCATGAATCAAGCCATCTTTTCTAATTTAATTGGGTTGTAGTTTACACTCGCAGCAAACAATAAAGTTAGAGTAATGAGATTCAATCACAGGACTCTAGCAAAGAGTTTAATTTATACATGTAGTTAAAGTCACCATCTAACTGTCCTTTCCTTGCTCTTGGTACTGTACTAGAAACATTATCACCAGCGATCTTCTCATAGTATTAGACACTTCTTCAGAGATGGGCAACAATGTTTCTACCTGAAACCAGTATCAGGCTTCACTGCACCGAAATGAAGTGAGCAGAATGCAATCCTGACTTCTTACCCCATTTTTTAAAAGATTCAGTAATTCTTTTTGAAAGGCCTTGTAGCAAATTGCTATGTTTTAACAGCATTTTAATAGTATTAATAATTAAGTAGTGATTTTAAATGCAGTAAAACCCATATATATCTTCTGACTGAATGATTAAACAGGTGCAGGCCCAAACTTAAACAAATTTAACTCAGCATTCATTATTTTAGTTAATTTAGAATCAAGACCATGTACAGTGTTCAAAATGCTAATTAGCAATGTGAAAATAAAATCCTAAAATGGTTTCAAAGAGTAACTTTTGCACGATTTCTGAATTAACCTAAGCCAATCACTTCTTCATCCTAAGAATTAAACAAGAATTCAATTAGACAAAACCATTAAACCAGCAGCTTTAAGAGCAACTCTTCTTTCTGCATTTGAATATAAACACTTATCTTAATACCAAGCCAGACATCGTTAAAGTCCCTTGTATTCAAGAGAATCCTTGACTCTTGTTACAGGAAGCAATTTTGATATCAGGAAATCAGTTGCTTGATTATTTTTTGTTTATTTATTTATTTTTCAAACTAAATTAGTGTTTGCCAAAACACTTCAGAATAGAAAGCAGCCTTATTATGAAATTACAGCTGGTTGGTTCATACCTCTTACAATCCCCATTTCATGCAAAATATCAGGTGTACATACTTTGAAGTAATCTGAGCAACCAGTACCAGAAGAACCTGGACAGAGTATCCACGTTTGTTTCCCTGGATCAGTAAGAACTTTTCAAACTGAAGCAGTTGCAAAAACTACATTCAAATGAGGACTGGGAAACACTGACTGCCCCTCTCATTCCGGGATCCCAGAAGCAAAACCTTCTCACCACTCTCACAAAGCATTGCTTGTACTTCACACTTCCATGTGCAGGAGAGCTGGACTGAAAATTGGTAACTGAAATCTGTTGGTGTGTGAATGTGAGAGCAACTACAAGCACTTTTCTGCTTTGCATGTCAATAAAAATAGCAGATAACTAGTACATTAATGGTTGCTTCGATTGCTATGCATGTTCATCAGAGTATTTC
Organism: Dryoscopus gambensis; assembly: GCA_013389985.1. NCBI lineage: Eukaryota > Metazoa > Chordata > Aves > Passeriformes > Malaconotidae > Dryoscopus > Dryoscopus gambensis. The sequence goes on along the minus strand of WEIT01017388.1, from coordinate 134,101 downwards.
CTTAGGACCAAGCAACATTAGAACATAGTCACCATCCAAAGAAGATGTTTTTGGAAGAAAAGGCACAGAACCACCTGCTGCCCCTTCTTTGCTAAGGGATACTCACCTCAGAGAAACACCCAGCATTTGTCTGTACAGAAAATGGAATCAAACAGCAGCACAACCACAACAACCAACCGCTGGTACCTGCCTGTACCGGGACTCTTCATGCCCATCACAGCACTGCGGGAGTCATGGTGCTGCAGGGGGAACATGAGGAGGAAGGGCAGGTCACAGCACTGGTGGCCATACTCCTCTCTGATCTGTTCTGAGCAAGAGCACAAGTTTATGCAAGAGGGATATAGCCACGAAAAGTCAATGGAGAGAAACCCTGAAAAACAGTAGCATTAACAGACCAAAGGAAGACTAGAAGGAAGCCAAGATAATGAGGGGAGGAAAGAAGCCAGCCAGAACTGACAGTTAGCTGTAGGGCAGAGAAAGTCCCATCAGAATCTCTGACACCCCTTCAGTGAGAGAAACTCCCTCTTTTGGCTGCCTTTTCAGCTGCTCCAAAGGGGCTTTCTCTTGCTGCATGAGCAATGGAAGCACGGATGAGTCACACTGGCCTGGCAAGTCCTCCTTCTAGGAAGAATCTTTGTACATAAACAGGTAATTAACACCAGGAGCTTATTCTCCTCCCGGCAAGGGAAGGCAGCACTTTGCAGGTGATGCTGCCCAGTGCTCTTCTCTTCCCCCAGCACATGCAGCTCTGGAAGGTGACCTGTGGTACCAATCACCAATTTCATGATGAAAAGTAAAATAGCTCTGCTGCCCAATTTCCCTGCCTGAAAAATACGGGCACTGCATTCCCCTGGATACACAAGGCTTTGTTTTTCTCTCTTGCGTTGTTTTGTGTTACAGTGTTTTGCTTTCTGTAAGGCTACATTCTAGTATTGTTGCAACAGGTTAATTATATTCTATTTTAATAAGCATCTTGGTTTAACCTCTGCTTGTATGATATTAAACTCTCAACCTCACCCCTGCATTATTTTCCAACAGGGAAATACCAGACAGCCTGTGGTGGTTATGAATTTTTCTTAACCTCTGTGATGTTTTTTCTAATACATCTTAATTTATTATTAACTATTAGTGCAAGTGTTCTGAATCCAGGATTTGCAATGGTCTTGGTGATTGTGGTCTCAGTGATGATCCCAGCCCTCACAGAGGAAAATGACCGCTTCTCCTCTTCAACCTCACATTTTTGTACCAGTTCAAGGACTTTTCCCAGTGGAAACTACTGGTCAAATGACAGGCAAAGAGTTCATGTTCAAAACATTCCCTCCAGTTCGTGACTTGCTTAGGATTTGCTGCCCAGCCATTGTCTCCCCCCAGCTACAGGGTTTTGGTTACTGGGGGAACCACAAGGACATGAACACAGAAATGACCAAATCACACTCAGCCTCATACTTCAATACACACTGTGTGCTCCAGTCCACACAATTATAAGAAGAAGAAATAAGGAGAAATAAGGAAGTGGAATTCAGTTAACCAAAACAACAAAGGGAGAGAGCAAACCCAAAGGCAATTCCTTCTGTTCAAAAGCATGGACATGGAAGAAAAACAAAATCTCAATTTCAACCAGAGATTGTGCTTGGGGGTGTTTCCCAGATTTGTCTAACTTTAGGATTTCTACAATCCTGTGCTGTATTGGATCCCTTAGTCACTGCTGCTCACTGCCAGGCTAAAGAAATATTTCATCCTTCAGAATGCACGTGAGTTTTCATCCTATGGCTTTTACAACAAGCTTCATCTCCAGGAAACATAACAAAAAGGAAAATCAATGTTGTGTAGTATTTAGATTCTACATATCTCAGTAGCCGTGATGAATTAATCACAGCAACAATGATCTGCAAGGAAAAAAGTAAAAAAAACATTGAACTTTAAAATTTTATATTGAAGCAGAATAACCCCCTAAGTTACAGAGTACAATTACCATAACACTATTTTGGCTATGCACAGCCAGTTATGTAAGATTCATTTAGCAACTCTTAAATACCAGTAAAAGGCAAACATCTTCATGTATCGGCCACGCTTGCTCATTCCTGTGCTCTGGAGTGTATTCAGAAATTATTTCTTCAACTAGCCAGCCACAGTGTCTAACGAAGGACCTACTTCTCATTAAGGATTATTTAATCATGTGGAGATTGGAAGGCATTTTCTCCAGCTATTTTTGAGTTCCTGATTAATTAAGAGATGCTTAAAATGTTTTTCAAATTTATTTTCACCCCATAATAATCCCAAATAATTTTCTGTATCCCAATTCCTTTCTCTACCACCATAAAACATCAGAAACACACAAAAGTTGTCAGAGATGTGCCGCCAGACCTCCACCTACAATATTCACTACTCTGAAACCTGCAACAGGAAAAGGGGAAAAGGTAAAAATCCTTGAAAAATTACAGAATAAAAAAGCAAGAGACAATCCTGCTGCACAATTCTACCTGGCCTTATGATAGGCTTGGCTTTGCTTTTTAATATCTGTAAACCTCTAATAGTATTGTACTTTATTAGCATTTTGCCACTGAAGTCAACACCTTAAAAAACTACAACAGTAACAGTATTTTCAGTTATTACCTTATTATTACCTTGGTTCCCATCTATGAAAGCTTCTATTACAGTAGGTAAGCTGATACTTTTTTAGTCATACGGCCTGAAATCCATACAGAAGTGCATTACACAAAATACACAAAATGTTTTCGCTCTAGACAACACAGACAATGAAGGAGATGAAATTTGTAGCATAAATACTAGAGTAAAATAAATAAAGCAGTAGCTGTCAACATATTAACAACAACTTAATCTCTTGAAAATGAGAAGCAGAAATGAAATCAGAAAGAATATTCCCGACAGCTACAGTTACAAGTGACACACACAAATCTTGTTTATTGTTCTCTTCCCATGTGAGCTGGTATCTTATACATCCCATTGCTTGGGAGTTGATTATGAAAGCAATGCTGGGGTCTAAGATTTTCTTACAACTATTCCTCTATGAATTCCCATAAGAAATGCAGAAATAGGTCACACCAGTTCTCATACTGCTCTGCCTCGTTAATTTGGCAGACTAACTTCTATTAGCAGCACACTACATTTGCCTGTAATGCATCACAAGCTGCTGACACTTTCATACATACAAATAATTGCTTTTAGAGAAAGAATTACTGCATCAGGACTAAGTTATGGAGTACTAAGTAATTCGTAAGAAGCTCATCTGAGAAGTCTACCACATGGCAGGGTTTCCCATTCATTTAAATAAACACAGCTGAAAGGAAAATCTCACACTCTAAGTGTTCCTCTTCCTTCTACTATTATTTCCATATATCATCACGAATACTGAACGAGGTTTAGCAAATACAGAGACTGACAAACTGTATTGCTTTTGGTGAGATAAAGCCTTCCTTCAACAGCCTCAAAACCACGTTCCTTTTCTGCCTTATCTCCTACTCCATTCTGCGCCTGTTCAGACCACTGTTTTCTCTGCCAGTCTTCTAAATCCTTTGCCTTTCTGTTCCTCACTTTCTCCTTGCTCCCATTACCACTCCTGCTTGTCCATATTTTAGCTTTTTCTCCTAAATACGACACGTAAGAACAGGGTAACTCATGAACAAATGCTAGAAACCAGAGCTCCATTCCTGATGCTCCATTCCTGACATACCTGTCATGCACACATCATCCCAGACTTTGGACACAAGACAGTAAAGTACATTCACCAATATCAGTCATTTTCCCAGTTCCCAGAACTAGACAGCAGTGTCATTAACAACAGCACATTTTCTGTGACATTTTTGCCTGAGTCCTTTTTTTCCCCGGAACTGATAACAAGAATAGAAAACAAATTACATGGTCTATACACTTAAGTGATTTGTAATGGATTCATTTCACACCAAGACGTGGTAAGTAACACCATCCAGCACACCATGTCAGTATCACAGAGTTTGTGATTGAATGTGAACAATAACTGTGCAAAATGCAGGTAAGAGGCCCCGGAAAACTGCCGGAGCTCTCCCAGTGCCCCTCGATGCCAGCCCACACCAGGCAGCTCCCTGAAGGGCCAGAGCGGCAAAAGTTCAAGGACATTTAGTTACAAAGGCATGGCTGTGAGATGGGCAATCTTGATTCCTTCTGGGGAGTAGCGAATCCATCTTCAAAAGCATAGCCCTGACAGGCCAGAGGGACTGGGAAAGCTTGTGGGATGGTTGCAACAGCTGTAATGTATCAGTGTACTCAGAACCAAAGAAAACCCCAACAACCAAAAAAACCCACCAGCTGTTTGTGAAGGGGTCTCTTACTCCATTTTGAAATTTGTTTCTTTGATTTCTCTCAGTGAAGGAAATGAAGTTGTCTCAAATAGAAAGGTACAGGGTTAAATCCCGTGCAAATCTATTTTCTTTGCCTCTGAAAACTTGTAAAGCCTGAAGAGAGACTAGACACTTCAGGATGTCGAAAGATTCCCCAGCACAGTCTTTACAGATGACCAAAATGCCCAGTGTTGCTAGTTTTGTATGACGGAATAGACTCTTAAAAGGTAAAATTAAGACACATGACCAGGAATTGCAAAGTAGTATTATTCATTCAAAAAACCCTATGGCATGGCAGAGAAAGAAAAGTACAGACCAAGGAAAGTACGTGCAAGTACAACAGAAATCTGAACTAAAGAAACACAGATTAGTAGAAAAGCAGAGGTCACCAATTTCACATAAAAATTTTGTTCATCAAGATGACAGAGAAGCACCTAGAAAAGGAACAGCTTCAAACTTAAGTTGATAGAACAGAGAAGATCTCACCAGGTACACAACAATTAATTAACATGTTATAAGAATACGGTAAAAGAACAGAAATACTTCCAGTTGATTTGAGTTCTGATTTATTTTATTGTTGATACTTAATCTTCCTTTCACTTCCTTTTCCACTGACAGAGCTGAGATAAGAGAACTGCAGGACCACTCAGGTTAGGAGGGCCCTCCAGAGATAACCTCTGAGCTGCTGCTCAGCTTGGGTCAGCTCGGACCTGCCCAGGGCTCCATCAGGTGCCTGCAGGGACAGAGATTTCCCCAGCCTCGTTGGGCAACATTTTCAACAAAATCCTAACCAAATCTAAAGAGAAAATGGTATTAATGTTCACAGATTATGAAGAGCTTGAGCAGAAGTTGTGAGGCTTAAAAGTGTATTTTCAATCTGGTTTATATAAAGCTATCTACATACAGCAAGTAAGTGTGCCAATGTTTGCGGCCTCATGGCTCCTGCCTAAAGAGCTCCCTGAGAGAGAAAAAGCATTCTGTAGTCAGGATTTCTCAGTGGGAGTTTTTACTTTATCTAGGAGGAAAAAGTGAGCATACAGAATTTCAGGGGGAAAGAAAGTGCATAATTTCTGGTTTTTCCTTGCCTAAACCTTTTTGTTCTCCAGTTATGATGCCTGATAGAAATGGGACATGCATGAAGCTGATACCATTCCTTAAAATGATTCAGGATAACTGCCTCAGCATATTTCTATGAAAACTGTGCATAACCCTTGGCTTAAATAATACACAGTCCCAAATTAAAAACATAACACTGAAATCAAAGGACTTGGCTTGCTTGTGCCTCCTTTGACCAGCCTCAGCAGTAAAGACAAACATTACAAAGTTTTCATGCATACTGTAACATTAGGAAGGAAGTAAAAAAATAGGTTTCAAGTACCTTAAATGTTGATACTTGAGAAACATCATATAGGTACACAGGACATGCTGTGCCTCTGTGAAAGGCTGGATGTGTTAGCTTAGATCTCTCCAACACTGCTCTGTTTGATTTCTCAACCCTAAAACTGCAGGAGTTTTACGGTAGCTTTTGCACAAGTATTTTGTAAAGCTGTGTATCCCAAAGGAAGACAAAGCACTTAGAGCACTACAGACCGAGAACAACTCAATCAAGACTTGGGACAGGAAATTTTTTAGGGACAGGATTGAGACCTCAGGCCCCCATGTTAGAAAAGAAACCTTCCTTCCTACAAGAAGAAGGGAGAACATTGGCTATCTAAATCTACATAATCTTCAAATCAACATGAAAAAAAACCCTAAAAACAACACACCAATATTCAGGTTGAAATATCACAGTCATTGTTATGTTGACTAGAAATTTCACCAGATGGTTACCTTTGATTTGTTTTTGAAAATGCATTGCTTGAGGAATCAAGCAATGTTTAATCCTGGTATTATGTGTCTTATTAAAATCCTAGCTGGTTCTACACTTGTGGATTACTACGAATTTGAGAAGTACAACCACACTGTAGAAGAAGCTTCACGAACTCCTCAGCAGACAAATCCCTATTTCTAAATATCATACAAACTCCTGCTCAGGAAATTTTATCCCACTGAACCCTCTTTTATTAGAAACTTTATGAAATAAACGTCAGCACAGTTTAAACTGTCAGAATACTTTTCTCACAGAAATATATTAGCTAGATTTTACTGTAGCATTCTGCATGGGCTCAGCTTCAAATCCTACTCATAACAGTTATATTAGCAATAACACAAATTACACATAATTGGATTTTTTTTTAGACTGCTAGTCTCCCCCACTCCACTAGCAGAGCACACAGAAACCTCTTCATTATAAAAGCCTTTCTTCTTTTTATTTTTTTTCTATGTAATTCCAATAGAGAGAGATACTATATAGAACATTTACTATGTAGTAAATTAGGGAATCTTTACCAACTGCTAGTAAATCTGAAAAGAAATGGTATAAATCCACTGTAATTGAGAATATGTTATAAAAGAATGATGTACTGGCTACGTAATTACATTATTTCCCTTTGAATATAGGTGGCACTAACAAAAGGGTACTGTAGATAATTAATGCATGAAATTCCTTTTAAGCATGATTTATGATAAAAAGTTTAAATTTCAAGTTTTCTGCAGAGATTAAAGCATAACATATTTTCTCAAAGATATTACAATTCTTTTTCCTAAAATATTTAGGAATATTTTAATCTCAGTTATTGAATAACTGAGATTATTTATCATGTACTATCTACTCCTCTCTTTGTGAATTAAACTACAGTATAAAATGCATATTGAAATAAGAAACGCAAAATAAAATGCACTTCTCTCCCCCCCCACCTACCCCCCCAAAAAAAGAAAAAGAAAAAACAAAAGAAAGATAGCACGAGGTGCTTTAGGAGCATCACCATTGTTAAAACTGAGGTCATTTGCTCCAGCTGTATAAGCTGAGAGGTTTTCGCTCTGCTCCATTAACAGTATAATTACTTGTGGAAACCAACCATTAACTTCCTGTATTTGCCACAGCAAGAATCCGAGTCCATTATTTTTAAGGGGTGGGTTTTTTTGAAAGCTCCCCGTGATTTTTGACATTTTGGACTGAAATGAGTGAGTGGGAGGGTTAATGTGCACCTGAGCAGCTGCAGCAGCTTTGCTGAGAGCTTTGCAGCGCCCGTGCCCAGCTCCGCGTGACGCCGGAGCTGCGGAGCCGGGGAACAGCAGCAGCCTGGCACACCTGGCAAGGAGCCCAAACACCTGAACTGGCCAAAGGCTACCAAAATTCAAGGGGAAAAAAAAACCCCAACAGCTTCAAAATTAAAGAATTTAAATGTCTTTTAAAAAAACCAAAAACCCCCAGCACCTCAAGTTTTCAGCACGGAAAGGGATCCAATCTTGTATCTGCTTTTAGAATTTCAGGCACTCCCTTCATATTTCTCATCCTTGTGATGAGAGACCTAGTGCAGCACCAAGGAGTTAAAGCAAAGGCAGGTACAGCACATGGACATCTATGAGAAGTAAGATTTTAGAAAAGTTAAATTAAGAAAAAAAACCTATTGATTAATGAAGTATTGTAAAATGTACATGTGGAGCTTAATACAAAATCAATGGGGCATTTATTACCTTGGCAATTTCCAAAGTTAATTTAATTTGGCTCCTTTGCCATTACTTACATTTAAGAAACCTACAAGAGTATTTGTAAATAAGACAAACACCACAAAAACATCCTGAAAATTCCTCTTTGAGAGGATACTGGGGAAACTGGAAGAAAACATCTTAGTAAACACAGAGCATATTTACAACATAATGTAACATCTTTATGTTAAAGATACATGGGAAAGTTGCAAAATACACTAAATGAAAGCAAAATAACTGTGAATTTTTAACCACAGCTACAGTTTCACTGAAACTAAATTCTGATTTTTTTTAATAAATCAGGGTTTGTTTTGACATACCAAATATAATAGATAATTTCTAAATTGTCATGGAAGTGAAAGAATATTTAATGTTTGTACTAAAAAGACAAGAGCTACAAGAATGAATCACTTGTTCACAAGCAGGAGTTGCTAAATAGAACAGTCTGTGAGATATTTGATAAGAGATTCACACATGCCTGTTTGCCAGAGCCAAAAGCAACACTTGTTATAGTTTTTCTGTCTTCATTTGTATGTGTAATTTATTCAAGAGACAAGTAGGTAATAAATTATCCATAAACTTAATTTTAGCAGCAGAGCATAGAGGGCTTTGCGGACCAGCTGCAGGTGTTTGCTGTGGGCAGCTCTGGGGTATCCGAGGCGCTCTCGCAGGCACTGCTGGCACCTTTCCTGGGGGAGCAGCACCAGTGAGGAGCGACTAAACCCCGCTGACAGCGCCAGCTCCGAGGAGCAACCTCCCTGTGCCACCCTGTGCTTTAGATTAAAATGGAGAAAGGCCGAACACAGCGAGAGCTGGGGACACAGCTGGTGCCACATCCGTGCTAGGGACCTGCCTGACTTCTCTTTTCATCACCTGCCACTTCAGAGAACTCTTTTCCTTTGCATCTTTAAGCAAGACTAGTCAAAGGTATGCTGATGAATACTATCACCATCAGAGTATGAGTGTTATAGAAAGTGAGAACTAAAGAACTTTCAGTGAGTTGCTGGAATGATGCAGCTGCCACCCCCCCCGAGATCCTGATGCTGCGTGGGAACAACACCTGGTCCCACTGCCCCCAGCAGGAGACTCTCAAATCTCAACTGCTGCCAAACATGCTTTAAGCATATCCCCATTTCCTGAGACTCTACCTACCAGCAAGTCTCTAGAAATTATTTGCTGCTATCGCAGCTCTGATCATCAAGCAGATTTCCAGCTTTGTGGCTGTGTCTGAGTAAAAGTGCTGCTCCTACAGGGTTCCTGCAATACCTGCCTCTTGTCGTTCCTGAATAGTTCAAAAATGCCCAAACCCCATGAATCTTTACTAAAGAATTTTATTGTAGCTGATGACTTGTATCATCAAAACATTTTTCTCACATAGAATTTCTTCAAAATAAGGCAATATGTATTGTGAAATCAAAGAAAAAGTAAGTTCACTCGAAGAACTAGAGCAATTCAAAGCTGCTGCTTGCTTGTAACTTAGGACTGTGATTTTCAATGGGATGTACCTTAAAGTACTTGAAAAAACATATTTGTTTTTTTCCTGCCATTGTCCCCATACTCAGAAGCCCACAGAGTCTCACTGACTTAAAAAAAACCCTCTCAGGGTGACTGATACTGTTTTTGTAATTGTGCACATCTATTTCAATACTGCACTTTACATTAGTAATTTCATAAATATTTTCTCTGCCTATAGCACTGATAGGTATAATCAAATAGCTCCAGTGGATTAACCAGAAGTTTCATCGCAACAGGATGAAGGACTGGTACAGGAATTGAAATGGACCAACTCCACAGCTGGAACTGAGCATAACAGTTGCTTTTCAAAGCCTCAGGTTTTACTGCTGGATCTTAGACTTCATTCCCTGACTTCAGTTTACATAGGCAAAGGAGATAGATCGCAATTAAAAATGTAATTTAAATAAAGTAAATAAATCCTCCATTTACCTTTGAATGCCCCGGTATTGCTATTCTTACCCGATTGTGGATTATGCATTATTAAGGAAGCTTTCCTGGCACTTACTCAAACCCGTGAGTTAGGCATATATAGAACTTCTTTTATGAATAAAGTTTACGCTTGCCCCAACAGCCTGTCTGGTATTTTTTAGTCATGAATAGCAGCATTCAGGTAGGTGGGACATCTTCTGGGAATAACGTCTGAAACCTTCAGCTTCATTTCTCGAGATTTCTGTATTCACTTAATGGCAATTGAATAAAAATAGTGCTCTGCAAACCTCACACAGCTGCCTGGAAACACACTGTTCCTTCAAGGCTGACAGATTTGGTTAACTGGGAGGACCTCTTTCACTCATAAAATGAAATGGCTTCATGTCAGTTCAACAACTGTGTACCTGGGAACTACAATATGAATTACTCTTAATTTATCTGCAGTACTGCCTGCATGCTTTATGAAAAGTATATGTGTATATATAAACAGGGTAGAAATTAACTTGTGCCTAAGGCTACCACCAAATGTCAATTAAGCTGCCAGACTTTCAGGGGTTGGTATTCTGTCTCTCTGCCTGGGGGAAGATTTGTATTCAATTTATTGTTGAGTAAGACAACCAGTTTGGCAGGGAAAGGACATTAACAAATTATAGACTATTTTTTTTAAAAGGTGAACATAACTTACCGAAAACAAATTTTAGGAAGCTTTCTTATTGTTCTTGAAACTATTTTTCAATGTATAAAGCTGGAGAGGGGAAAGAAAACCATTAACTGTCTGTAAGCAGGATCTAATACAAGCAATATAAGTTAAAAATGCACCCTTGTCTTTGTTTTATTCTTTCACTATTTTATTAACATATAAATATCATTGGGAGAAGCTGCTGCCATGCCCAGGGAGAGGATGTAAAAAACAATTGTGCTTCTAAACAAGGCAGTAATTCACTAGCTGTTAAAAATGCTTTGTTTTTTCTATTAAACAAACACAGAAATTTTCGCTGAGTCTTTGTCTTTACAAAGAAACACTTCTTACCATTTCAAGCTTAGGTCTGTCTCAATGTTGCCATATTTTTAAAGCTGCGCAAATAGTTAGGTGCCAATTGATATCCCAATTCTACCCAAACACAGCCATTCATGCCCAAACTCATTAATTACACTAAAATTCAGAGTGCTGATGTAGACAGAAAAGGTCACAGGTTTGGGTTCACCCCACATAACACACACTGGTTATTTACTGACGTGGATTCTGCGGTTTGAAGGTTCTTCCCCACCCCTCAACCTTCAGAACTGCCAAAATTTCCATGTCAGCGGGAATGTAAAATTTCCAGCATTCCTCCACGCCATGTTCTCCCCACATGGGTGCTTTTCCTCAGGTTAGGAGTTCCAATTTAAAACAGCCAATTTTTGGCATTGATTCTGCTGAAGCAAGACCCAGTTTTACTCCTATCATTACCTGTATGATCCAATTCTTGCTCCAGAGTGTAAACTGAGACTTCCTGAGGCAAAAGCTCCACATGCAGCCAGTCTGTGGAGGAAACCTACACCCAGCTAGGTGTTTCCTCTATCAACTTGTTATTGACTAAAATGGCTGGGTATTGAACAGGGAATGTGATCTCGAGTGGGGCATTTTTCTGAATTTCGAGTTTCTGTTTTCTGAAGTCTGTTTTCTCTTACCTTGTGATGTGAAGAAAATCAGTTTTTACAGGAATTATTTGTAATTGCTGGGCCAGTTTATATACTCCCACTATACACTCTGTACTCTACAAACTCCCACTACACACATATGTGTGTCTGTGTGTGTGGGTATACACACTGTCTCACACCAGGGGAAAACTTATCCCAGAGAATAATGTGATTAAATCTGCTGGATTGGTCACATCTCCAGGTACTGCTACAGAGCTGCTCATACAACACCTTCCACCAGTCTGGCCAACTGGGCAGTGGAGCAGGGGGACCCCACTGCCCAACCTGTGTGAGAGCTGAACTGAGTTTCTCCTGCTCACTCCAAGGAAAGAGTTCTGCTGCATTCAACTCTCACTGCAACAACAACACAGGGAGTGGGAAATGCCATCACTGCAGGTGTCCTGCAGCTCAGCTGCTGGGAGCACAGGCTGTCACACATTCCCAGCATACCCCAAGTGCCTTTGCCGCTCATTGCTCAGTTTCTGCACTTCCAGGAGCCACCAAAGGTCACCAACATGTTCACCATCAGCTCGTGGTGTTTGGAAACAAATATTGGCTAAAGAGTTCCTTATTCCATCTGAACGATTTACAAAAAGTTACCAGTTTACAAACACAGAACATCAGAAATAAAAAGGCCTGACGGAGTGCTGTGGCAAACAAGAAAATCCCCACAGATGGAGCATCTATTCTCTCATTTTCTCTCCAGGAGCATTCTCTGCCACTTAGATTCTTCCCACATTTAGCTGTACAGTAAAAATATCTTTTGGTGTCTTTCCTCAAGACATCATTTAGTAGAGCATGAAAAAAGAATTGAAACCAAAGTGTAAAAATTACTAAAAAACCAAATAAATGTGCAGGACTACGGTATTTTTTTTTAATATTTTGCCTATTTTGTCTATACTATTTTTCAGTCTATTTCTCCACAGAGCCAGATGGGCCTTAACCAATGCAGTGCTCAGGGCCTTCTTTCTGCAGGTCCACAGCTTATGCTGTCAAAGACAAAGGTAATGTCAACAGGAAACTGAGTTATCAAATCAGCAAGTTTTCTGAATCACTATCACTTTAAGACAAAGGGGCAAATAGGGATGTCAGCAAAATAATCAAGTTTCAAAGGGTAAAAAAATATCTATCAAGGCAATGAACTTGTTACGAAAAAATGTATTTTTGATTCTATTTTTGACTAGAATGCTAAATATTCTCATGGCAGCTTTCTTTTTTTCTGCAATTATGTACAAGTATACTGTTTAGCATGGCAGCTGTGCTCAAATCTCATTTATTGAACGGACATCATTAGAGCCAGCAGAGCTCGGGAAGGTTACTAGAGCCTCATCTGAACTATGAAAATGTCTAGTCAAGTGGGAATGGTGAACGGTGATACGAAACTTATTCCAGTTATCTTCTGTTAATGAGAAGAAACAATGCTGAGTTTTCAATGAAAACAAAGCAAAGCAAGGAAAACAGCAACACGAGATGCATTTGTGACCATAGCCATCGAGATACACAGTTTTATATGTTCCCAACATCATTAAAACCTGTCCATCCTGCCATTAGTTGATTATTGCTTCTCCCTCCAATCACCAATCAGCCTCAGCATGCTGGAGGCTGCTGGTTACAACCCTGACAAGGAACAGCTGGGTACACAGGGGAGAGAAAAACAGCAAAAAGCTTCTGTGGAAACAGTGACTTAGAACCGCTCTTCTCCCACTAGAAAAACTCATGTGTCACATCACTTCTTTTTTCATAAGCTTTTCTTTTTCTTTTTTTTTTCCCCCTCAATTTATTTGATGAACTCAGAGAGGTCTGAGAAGATTTTAGAAAAAACAAGTACACAGTAATTCTACAAATTAAAAAAAAAATTTTTTCAAAATCCCTATTTTTCCTTGATACATCTGTACTGTTTCAGGGAGAAAATGTCTTAGAGCTGTCAAATAAATGTATGACTAAGAAGATGCACTTTTCACATCAATTTTGGAATAAAATGTTGTAAACCAAATTAAAGTAACTTTTGGGGTTTTTTTAATATAACCTTCTTGTTTTTCAGATACAGCTTTTGCACATGTTGGAAACACACAAACTCAAGGGTGTTACATGTAAATTACATATTGCAAAACCCCAGGCAGAGCCTTCTGAACAAGCCCTGCCTTCCCAAAGAGCTCACGTGCACGGCACACACGTGGTGTGCTGAGGTTAATGTGCACAAAAAAGAGTTTTTTCAAGCCCAGTAGAAAGTGTTGGCTATGATCTTTTTTCTTCTTTAGTGTACCTCGAAGTGTTATTTTTCTTTCACATTCTGTTCTACAAAAGATCTTCAGCACCTATTTTGGCAGAAAGCTTAAAATACCAGGGCAATCAGAAAAGAAGTGCAACAGTGACTTCACAGAAAATTGAAGCTGAGCAACAGAGAGGAAAAAGGATCTCCAGTGATCTGTGGAGGGCATCTGTTTGTTGTTTTCCTCAGACCTGTTTGCTATAAATTAACACCTAAATTTTGGACAGGTATTTGTTTGTTTGGGTTTGTTTTTTTTTTTAAAGACCCGTTCATTTTTTAGGACTACATTTACCTGTAATCCCATTGTTATTGTCCAGATAAACCAAAATCAGAGTAAACAAGACCTGAATCAGAAGACTTGACACTTGGTGAGGAAAAAAAAAAAAATCAAGCATTATTAAAATAATTTAGGACAGCTCACAGTGCAGTCCTCCTATATACTTCACAGTAAAAATGCTATGATAGAATAACATTATAATGACCTGAGATGACATCTTCAGAAATTAATAGACAAGAAATGGTACATTACTACGAAAGTTTCACTTCTTTATTTTCCTTATTTCTGCTGATTTAAGACCCTGTGACATTGGTTTGTTCTGGGGAAGGATTCCAGTACCACTGTCTTTCAAGGGACTGCAGTAAACCTGGGTCTGCAGAGCATATTTCCAACCATAAACCTGTGCATACTTATGCATGAGTTGCAGTAAAGTCAGTTTACTGAACTTAAATTTGAAAATAAAAGTTTCTGGAGGCCTGATATGGCCATCAAAACACCCTATCATAAACCTTCAATACTGAGAGACTTTAAACTCAGGCCTAAATACAAGGACCCCAGAGCCACTACAGCAGCTCAGAACAAACGGAATCAAGGCACAAAGGGCACAGGCAGCACATGAGAGGGAGAGGGCAGGGGGAAAGCCAGAATGAATGAAGAAGGAATAGAACTTGTGCTCCAGCTCTCCCGAAGCCATGGCTGCAACAGTTCACAAGGTTTGAAATGCTATGTTGCCTTATTAAGAAATGTTATCTTGATCTATAATTACATCTGGACCATATAAAATAAGCAATTAATTTTTATCAATACAGATTAATACAATTTCTGTATTTAAGATCCAAGGAACTGATCTCTGTGTTTGCAATCTCTGCTCATTTCATTTTGTGAGGCTGCCTGTTACTGGCTTATTAAAGTCTCATTACATCATCGAGCCCAAACGTCAATCCCGGTCCCCGTCCAGGCTCTTCTCTCTGGATTTAGTCATTTCCCACAGAAGTACTCTCCAACAGCAACGAGTCTGACACTTGATGACCAATCCAATGTTTCCAGTACCACTCCGAGCCTGCATCCCCTTAGCTAAAATGATGTAGTTACTCAAGACTAACATGCAGCATTGCGGAGCAAGAAAGATCCTTTTATCATCTGTGTGTATAGGAAATGACATATATGCACATTTTCCATGGGGAAAGCTCCTAGCAGAGGTGCCCAGATTCCACAGCCACTGCCCCCCCCATGCCAGAACCAAGCACATTTCCCAGCAGACTGTCACACATGTATGAGACAGGGACAGAGGATCTGCTCCAGCTCGAGTCTCCAGCTTTCATGCCATTATTCGCCTTTTTTTAAGGCAATTATTTGCTTTCTAGCCCAAGTTAAGATTGTCTTATTTCATATTATTTTGCATATCCAAGGAAATTTACCTCAGTAGCTATGACCATACACCAACGAAGAGCAGCTCGTTCCTCCAACACAAAGCATTTTGTTTTTTCTAAAGGTATTACAGCATGAAATTGGAATTAAAACAAATTAGTAAAATAAGTGAAAACTGTCCTTTAGAACTTTGGAAATGATTGCAATAATGGCTTCATCCTGCAGTTAGGAGGAACAGCTGAGGGATCTCTAAGTAAATAATTAGATGTATCACTAAAAGTCCAAGCAGCATTTAATCATTTTCCCAAAATACACTGAATTAGGAATTTTAAAACTATTTTCCATATTAGAACAAGGTGACCTAATCCACCAGGATCAGCTTCCAGGATTCTGTCGGATATGTTGTCAGTATATTTCAAGTTCAGAAATTTGATTTTAAAAAGCAACAGATTTTTCAAAGATTATTCTCACACTGGCTAAATATGATACCCATCTGTGAATTAAAATAAATACATTTAGGAAACTATCATAGGAAACTAACTATCAAAATGTTCCTTAAAATCAAACATATGGTGAGTGTTCACTCTGGCAGGCTAGAGCTGGGCCACTCCAAAGCTGACCAGTCTCATGGTTTGGGTTCTGCTATTTTTTTTTTCTCATAATGTTAACTTGTTGAAAAGGTTTAACAAGATCATCAACAGGAATATGTGTAAAACCTGAAAGAACAGTTTAAATGCAGATCAGAAAAGTATGGTTTTCTTTTTATTTTTAGTTTATTAAAATAAACACCATACTGATAAAAGGTTGCCTATTGCAAGGAGAAAAATGATGTTTTAATAGTTTTTTTGGAAGAAGAGCCAAACTAAAGAAAAAAGCCCAGCTACTCGGCTTAGTCAGTAATATTTTGCTGTGCTATGATGTGAACCAATTCCAAACAACAGCACCAGCATAAAGTATCTTCCCTCCAAACACACATGCACCCACCTGGGAAAGGACAGCTTGCTTTGGGACAAAGAGCTTTATTATTTCCATACGTTAAAAATAGAAGGGTTTTAAAAAGGAAACTTTGGACTTTTCAATAAAAGGGGAAGAAATATTATGAATAAACCATTTCAGCAAGTCAATAGAAGAGACAAGGAACAGAAAAGGAAAGCAAGAAAAAATAGTACACTAAAATTATAAAAATTGAAAAATGCATTTTCCAAGTTAGAAGCCTTCTTGAACTTGGGCCAGAAACTCCAACCATCATTTCCCTTTCTCGGTTTTTGTATCTAATTATTAAATTGACTTCCATTTCAATATGTTATTTAAGAACTCAAACCTGTACTGTTTGGGGACACCTGTTTCTATTGAAACACTGCTGGGAGACAGATTCTAAGGGACAATTGATTTATTCCAGTTGTCAGGCTTAGAACAAGAGATCCGAACATGGGTTTTCCAGATTTCTCTGTTAGTTTTTCCTGGATTTCTAAAATATGTAACAACCTTATTAATACTTCCAGCACACACCATGGATGCAGGTTAGCAGGCAGAAGCCTTGTCCCCGACTGCAGCTGGAGAGGGGCTCTGACTCAGAGCATGGGGAAAGCTGGCAGCCCTGGACACCTCAAAGGCTAAAACTCCCCACCACTGGGCTACTCAAATTGAGGGGTTTGTGTTCCTAAACCTTTCAGCCCACCTTGGAAAGTTTATTTGAAAAAAAAAAATCAAGTTAAAGCTGATCCAGTCCATTATTTTTAGGCTGCTGCCTTTGGAGGCAGCGAATGACAATGGAATGGAAAATTCCTTTCCTCCTGCAGCTCTGCAGGTGCACTTGCATCACGAAGCACCTTCTGAATAAAGCAAACTGTACATATTAGTACTGCCTTCAAAACAGCTTATGAACTTTTCAGTCCATTGTGATCACAGTTCCCTGTATTAGAAGGGAGCCTGTGCCCTTAAATCTTAACTCTGTGAACTCTTCCCTTTAAAGTACCCAACATGAGAACTTTTTCAGGAACAGGAAAGTCTGAGCTTTAATGAGATCCTCTCTGACAATTGCAGAATAAAACCTTCTATTATATATACTATAGAGATTGGAAACACATTTGCTATACCTCTCATTTTTCTTTACGATCCTCTCAGTCCCTTAACTAGAGTACAATGTCCCTGACTTGAATTTATATCACGCTTTTGAGGATGCAATAAGCAGCAGATTGCAGAACCTGATCGCTTAAAGAAAGATAACTTCATGGAGAGGCAGGGTGGTGTGAACTAAACTGTACAAAGCAAGAGATTAATGCCTGCAATAATAAATACATACATATGGACAAAGTCACACTCCTCCATATTGTCTTTGAAAATCAACCAATTGAATGACTGAGCAGCAAACCAAAAAATAAAATAAAATAAAAATAATTCTGTAGTATCCAGCATAAAGCAGATTTTCTGCTGTACAGCAAATGACAGAAGGTTGCACTTATTCCAGAAGGTAGGACCCAGGTACCCGAGCCTCTTTGGGCAGGAGAGGCAGGGAGGAGGCAATGCACAACAACCTGACACAATTCCTGGTAACTTGACTGTATAACCTCTGCTATCCTGCACAACAAATTTAAGTGTGAGGTACAGGGAATAAAACATGGAGCCTTAACTCTGAAGCCCATCTGAGGAGATCAGCATGATGAAGTCCACCACTCAAGAGCCCTCTAAAGCTCCCATAAAGCCAGAAAGGAAGTAAGATTTCCATTCCCAAATGAACGGGCTATCAGCTGCTGCTATTTCAGAACCACGGAAATAGCTTTATTGATTTCAATTTTAAAAGTTTAGAAACTGTGGCCTTCATAAACACACACATACACAGCTGAAGAACTATATCAAGATCATAAGGCAGAGTGCAAGCTTCAAAGAATTCTGTTCATACATGCCATCAACCGTGTCCAGAAATAAAGGCCAAACTTTGAAAACAATAAAGTGCCAATGTTATGGTGGGTTTGTTTGGTTTGGTGAGATTTATTTTGTCATTTTAGGGGTTTTTCCCTCCAAGAGGACCAACTGCTGAAAGATTCTCTCAGCTATGTGTGCCATCATACCACCCCCTCTCTTCCTGACAGTATCATCTCTATCTCTCTTTAAATCAAACTATCTGCCCAAGCAACATGAAGCCTCAATAAAGTTCAATTTCTGCTGAAAACAGAGCACAGGTAACATTACTGGCACGTTATCAGATGTCTCCCCATCTCTGCTTGGATAGCGCCGCCAGTGTTTGAACTGAAGGTGAAGTACTCTTACTGTCTTGGGTTGCAATATGTAACCAAAATTGTGTATTCTATTTTCATCTGTTGCAACTGGTTGGAAGATATTTTCATCTCTTGTAACTCCAAGGGAAGGAGGGCGGGTGCCTTCTGTTAATGGGTCAATCGTTAAAACCAGATGGGGCAGTGCTTCCTTATCTCGTCCTCCACCCATCCTCCTCCAAGGGGATATCACCTGGGAATGAGCCATTTAAGGCTCTGCTTGTGGCCTATAACATCACATCATCCCACTGGGAGATGCTCCACTCAGTGGGAGGAGCCAAAGCCTTTCTACCTGCATAAAACCTGCGACTCAAAACACCAGAGCAGCTGGTTTTCCACTGGATTCCCAGAGGAAGACTGGACCCATCCTGTCACTACTGGACCCTTCTACAGGATC